>ML799600.1:256926-276401 GCA_009831015.1 Picea engelmannii
AAACAAAAATATATATATATATATATATATATATATATATATATATAATTTAAATAAACTAATATATATTAATATTAATTTAAATATTTTAAACAATTTTTATTTTTTAAAAATATTTCTCAATATTTATTAAATTTCAAATCAAAATGAATTTGTATTAATATCAAAATTGTTTATCCATATAAATTATATTTCACATCTAAGTACATTTGTATTATAAATTAAAAAAACAAATAAATCTTTAAAGCAACTTCCTCCTCCATCATATTGACCTTCAATCTTGTTTCTACATTATTTTACCTCCACGGTTTTTATATATTGGTTTATTTAAATCTTATATTTTATTTTTTAAAAATTATAATAATATTTTTTTACTATTTTATATATTTTATTAATTTTATTATTATTATTATTATCGACTTTTTTTACTTAATATTAAGGATTTTAAATTTTATCTAGTTTTAATTTATAAATTTCAATATAATATTATTGATTTCCTAACACATTTTATAGTGTAAAAACACTAACTGCCTAATATACTATGGTTTTAAAAACATCAATCTTTTAATATATTTTGATCCATAACTTTTATGAACTCTTGTCTAATCATTATCTAATATCTTATGATCCTAAATTATTATATGGATCTTCAATCTTATGATGATTTTGGAAAGCTTTTCTTAATGCTTTTCAAGCATAAAAACAAAATTTTAAAAAATTGCAAGTAATCACTTACTTTCTTAAAAATCTTAATAGATGTTAATCATCATTATTTATATATTTATTTAAGAAAAAACATACATGTTAACTCTAATTTAATAATTTTAAAGAAGCGTATATAAGGGTAAAGCAACTTCGACCTTATAAAAGCCATTGCATGGACCTTCAATGATGTTTATATATTGATCTTTGACAAAGCTTACACTCTAGTTTAATGATCTTAGAGAAGCATATATGAGGGTGAATATTGTGATACGTGTTTATTATTTATGTATTTTTATTATTTAAAACATATTTCAATGGAAGTGTGTATAATTTTGTAAAATATAAATAAATCATTTGTTTATATATATTATTATTTTAAAAATAAAATATTATAATTTGATTTTTATTAATTATTATAATATTTAAAAAAATAAATAATTTTATTTTCTGGGTTGAACAAAATTATAAAAAGTAGATATTTTAAATATTTCTTATAATAAGAACATTTTGTTTAAAAGATTACTAATTATTATTATTATAACAGATTACTAAGAATATTTTGTTTAAAAGATTTTTAATTATTGTAACATATTAGTTACAAATAATTATTTATTTTATTTCATTATTAAAATTAAAAAACAATATCTTTAGACATTTTGTTTAAAAGATTATTAATTATTATAACAAATTACTAAGAACATTTTGTTTAAAAGATTTCTAATTATTGTAACATATTAGTTACAAATAATTATTTATTTTATTTCATTATTAAGATTAAAAAACAATATCCTTGTCCCGGAGGTGTAGGACAGTCGGTGACGGAGTGTGTTGTTAAGCCACTCCGTGTTGAAAAGTTATCGGTTCGAAACTTGCCGGGACAAAAAATCCAACCATGTTAAGGGTTGGTGTGGCTCAAGCCGGGTGCGATCCCTGGGTGATTTTGACGGCTTAGATGCCCCTAAGTCACGGTTTCTCAAGCCAAAGGTTAATCCCGATGCCAAGAAGGTCTGGACCAATTAACAAACAAACAAACAAAAAACAATATCCTTAATATCCTTAGGATGGGGTGTCTCATGCTCCTTTATGACGACAAGACATATGTTCACTCATGTCGCTAGTGAACATTTCTTTCCCTTTCACTCACCGGTGGAGTTAATGGCGGGTTTTTCTGCTGCAATACAACTCATACACATCTTCATTCAAGTTTGTATGCTAATAATGTGGTTTGCAGACTTGGGAAAGATATGCTCGCGGGAGAATATCAATGCGATTATGGTGGAGTTTAATGCGTACAAAATTGGCAGGTCTGGGATTTTCTTAAGTCATGCAATGGTTTTCCTTCACCTTGCAGCCTTCGTTCTTGTTCTTCCGTCCCCGCTTTCCAATATCCCTCTGCTCTGGTTTAATCATGTCTTTCGTCAGTGCGCTTCTCTCTTTCTGGTGACATTTTCGGTGAGTTCCATGCTGCGAGAAAGGGGGAATCCCAAAAGGGGCAGCGACTCTTCCCGAGGGGTCTCCAGTCGACATCAACCCTTGTTCTCTTCCCTTAGTGGTTCTTCTTCCTTTCACCCTCAAGTCGACCCTCCCTATGTTCATGGCTCCTCCTCTGTGTCTCCTCCAAAGGAAGAATGGTGGGGATGGACTATCATTGAAGAGGAAATTCCTACTCCTATTGAGGAGCCCTCTGACCATCCTCCTCCTGAGAGAATTTCCCTTAGTGACCCCAACATTTGAGACAACAGTAACAACATGTAAACTAATGATCCCGAGCCTGTAGAGCGACCTATGATTCTTTTAATAGAGAACCAGCTCCAACTCTTCTTTGAAATTCGCAGAGATTCAACCAAAATTTCTTTCAGACAGGAAATAATGTTAGCCAAAATTGAAGACCTTCGAAGCCATCTTTTTGGAGTTCAACAAAGTGTTATTATTCCTCCTTGGACCTCCTCGAGCGAACACTCGGATGACAATGATGCCCCCTAGGATTGAATTTTTCTGTCTTTCTAATTATATAGTGCATTTCAACATCTTTTTCTCTTTTCAAGTATGTACAAACTTAATATCGGCAAGCCATATGCTTCAATCATAACCATTTTGTCTTTTCATACTTTGATGCCTAAACCGATCTCCTCTATTGGCGACTTAGGAATCAACTCAGCTATTTTGTACATTTTAATTATCAGTTAATAGAAGGATCTTTTTCTAACTTAAAAAGAAAAGATAAATAAATAATATAACAAAATTTCAAAAGTTTTTAAAGAAGATGATGTTTTTTTTATAGAAGACAAAAAGTTTGGGGTTAAGTGACTTACAAACGGGAAAGCTAAGGACATCAAGGGCTACCAAGACAAAATATTAAAAATTGGAGGGTCTATTTTGATCCCTCACATACACAAGCTCTTCAATTTAATAGTCAAGCAGGGTTTCCCTAAACCTTGGACTCAAAGCCTCATTGTACCTATTTTTAAAAGTGGGAATAAAATCAATCCCTCCAATTATAGGATCATTATGATTAGCCCCATTTTATCCAATCTATATGGAAGTATTTTGGAAAATAAGATAAGCATATGGCTAGAAAGCCATGGAAAAAGAGCTAAAGGTCAGGTTGGTTTTGAAGATTATCATTTAACTGTGGACTACCTTATCATGCTTAGGATCATTGCAGAGGAGTGTCGCAATAATAAAACCAAACTCCTTTGTTGTTTCGTTGACTTTAGGAAATATTTTTGACATTATGCCTAGGACCAACCTTTTGAAGAGGTTAGAAGAGCTAAAAGTTCCCTTGAGGCTCAAAGTTGTTGTGGTAAGGTTGTATGAGAACGTTATTGCCAAATTTAGGAGCATTGAGGGTTAGTCAGAATAAATTAATTTCAATATAGGAGTCAAGCAAGGTTGTCCCCTATCCCCTACCTTTTTCGGCATTTACATTGACAAGTTAGAAGATTGTTTGGAAATTGCAAGTTGTGTTGGACCAACTCTTGCTAGTATAGTAATCATCCTTCTTCTCTATGCCGATGATATTGTTCTTATGGCAAGGAATCCATTTGATCTTAGTAAGCAACTTAGAATCCTCAAGGACTTCTTCTCTAGTACATGTATGACTATGAACACTGACAAAACAAAGGTTATGATCATTAAATCCAACAAGATCACCTACAATAATTTTGTATAGGACAACAATATATTGGAGGAAGTTCCTTCGTACAAGTATCTTGGAATTGATATTCATCACAAGCTCAATTGGAACTATAACATTGAGAAAAGGATAAATGGAGGGTGGAAAACTTAATATAGGCTTGATGGAATAAGAAAAAGCTTATCTTTGAAACTCTTCTCACTCTTGTTATCTTATATGGATGTGAAGTTTGAGGATGCGATATCTCTCAAGAATCCTTGAGAAAGATAGAGCAACTTCAAAATAATTTTATAATTTATAATCTCAAAATTAAGAGCAATACACCATATCATATCCTCCTCATCAAGGCGATCCTTTCTCTCATTGAAAGCACAACTATGATTAGGTACTTAATGTACAAGAACAAGATAAACAACATGGATGACAAGAGGCTCCCCAAAATTGCTTTCTTGCCAAAATCACCAACGACTCAAGCGGGGCTAGCATAATGATGCCAATTCTTGGCTAAATCATTGGAGAATAAAAGAAGAAATTATTTTACAGAATAAATGATATTAAAAATATTGTAAAAGCTAAATTTAAGGAGAATCTATGGTGTGATAAAGAATTACAAGATAAAAAAAATTAAGATATTATAAGGAGGTGGTTAACCATAATCTTCAAGATAAAAAGTATCTTTGTTTTGAATAACTTAAAGAAGAGAATTAATATTGCTAAAATAAGAACTAATTCTCATGAGGTGCATTTGGGCAATCCCCAAAACACCATGACACTAAAGAATGTGTCACCTTTGTGACACCAAGAGGGTTGAAGATGAAAAACACTTTCTCCTATGTCCAGAGTATAGTGAATTTAGATAAGAATTTCCAAATATTTTTCACTATACAAACTTTTTTAATCTTCAAAGTCATCAAAACTTTAGTGATCTTGGAAAGCTTCTCTTAATGTTTTTCAAGCATCCAAAAAACATTTTAAATAAATCCAAGTAAACTCTTACTTTTCTTAAGATCCTATATGATTATTTGTTAAGAAATAAAATATTAAAAAGTAGAAAAAAATTTAGTATGATGATCATTATTCACAAATTTGATTTCAATAGATATTAACTACCAGCATTATTATCATAATCATCATATTAAAAAAATTAGGTATTTAGAATTTCCGTTTCAATTCTTTTTTATGTTTAATAAATTTAAAATCAAATTAACTTTACTTTAATTCTTGTATTAATAAAAAAAAATGGGAACTTTTAATTTTTATAATGATTAATACGACTCAATGGATATTAACTACCAGCATTATTATTATAATCATCATATTAAAAAAATTAGGTATTTAGAATTTCAATTTCAATTCTTTTTAATGTTTAATAAATTTGAAATTAAATTAACTCTACTTTAATTCTTATATCAATAAAAAAAAAAAAGTAACTTTTAATTTTTATATTGATTAATACGAAAATACTCTAAACATCCTTTATATTTAAAATGAAAATAAAAATTAATAATGAAATCAAAATTTATATATATATTTTGTTGACACATTAAAAGAGAATTATGATGATATATAAAAAGTACCAAATGCCATTGGCCAAGCTGTTTTGTAGAGAATATATTAACAAAAAAGAAATGATGACCACCGAAGAAAACAAGCGGGAAGTCACCAAAAGCATTTTATTATATTATGAAAGTTCCTGGTGGGTTAATGTTAAGAAACAAACACATTATATCCAAACAAATGTTATCAACAATTTAAGGTAAGTGTAAGCAGGTATTAGATGGGGGCGTTGAAAGAGAAAGGCGCCCCTCTTGCTTCCACACATATCATACCAACCAAATTTCTGTTCACCTCAGTGCTACATTTATTTAATTACCTAACATCACAAGATTCAATGGGATCATGATAAAACATTTGTGATAAGGTTGAAAAGATGAAGGCAACGATGGTGTCATTTGTTATTACGTCAATTCAAACGGGGTCGCCACCAAATACAGGAGAGGAAAGTAGATCACTGGAGGTACAACGCTACCAGTCAGGCGGCCATCTCCCTCTTCTGCCCCTTTTATTACTTGTTTCTGTGCTCAGCTACCGTCCGTCGTGGGCATTAGGTATAGGTATTGGTTACCGGCGCGCAATTCATATCAAGTATGGTAGGTGTACATATTGAATTCATTCAGACTCATCTCTCCCCACCTTTGAATTCATTCAGACTCATCTCTCCCCACCTTCCCTACTGGCGGACCAGGCCAGAAATAATAATGCTGACGTGTTGTTAGGTTTGTTATTTTGTGGGAGCAAACTCGTGATCACGGAGAGATTGTACATTAATTAATTACAGTAACGACATGATTCGCACGCGGTTGTAAGACGCAATGAATTCCAAGCACACCTAATTGACGGCACTGTCAAGTTGCCGAGTTGCATGGAAGATGTCAATGGCGGCGTTGAAGAATCTGCACGCGTGATTTGGATCTTCAGAGCTCGATAGATGTGCAGCGACAGAAAATGTAAAAGGAGTGGGCTAACTCAGGGCAAGGGATGGAAGAAAGGCGACGACGGCGCCACTCCAGCTGCTGCTGCTTTTCGTTTTGAATTGGATAATTGTGTATGCTATTCTCATGATGATGCAGGCATTGCCCAGTCCACTTTTACCATTAGTGGCGTACGGCTCAAAAGGCCTTGCTGCATCGTTTCTCCGGATTCCTCCCTTCAAATCCACCTTTAAGGATAGTGGGGAATCGAGATACTCTTTATAAACCACTTTTCGGTTTTGTAGGCCTAATCTATCATGTAAAAGCGGCAGACATGTCGCAACTCAAATTGGGAGCGACATTGCGAATCCTGCATTCACGAGGAGAAGAGCATTCGTTATTGTGGTTGTGGATTCGCATTATTCTTCTGAGTGCAAAGGCGATATTGACGTGCCTCAATTTGAAGACATTGTTAGAGGAATTCTAGCTCTGTGCTCTGATTGAGCCGCGTCAATATCCCCTTCTCTTTTTCTTTGCCTTTGCCTTTGCCTTTGGACTTCAGATATATTGGTGGAGATCTGCATCCATTCCACGCCGATTGGGATGTCGATATTGCTGCAACCTGCCAGGTAGAGTACCATTGCATGCACTACCTACTCGTTAAGTGGTTTTGGGTTTTAATTAAAACTTGTTACTAGATAATTGATTGCTTCATATTCATGTGCGTTACTGGCTGACTGCTTACCTCTTCTGTTCAATTCTGATAACTCCATAATTGCAAGGGTACAGCCCTCCTGTGTGCATTTAATTTGACAACTGGCAGCAGAAGGCTTCTTAATAACTTTTGGGAGCATACTGGTTTTCTTAGCTATACATATTTGTCGGTAATTCACTACGAGCTAATTTAAAGCTTCAACTTATCGGGCTCTCAGTTACCTTTTTTTTTTTTTCAGAGCTCCTACCTCAGTATTCCTACTTTAATAGTTGTTCAGTTCCATATCAATAAATGTCTATGAAAGAATGCAATGCAGAGACAAAGTAACATTGTCGTTTTCCTCCATTGATGACCAAAGAATTACTTCCCACATGACCTGCAGCCGACATATACGTACTACAATTCATAGCAAGCGCCTTGTACATTCAATTTTCTTTTGTACCTCAATTTTCATAGCACTTTGCTTATCTGAAACCTAGATTCCTAAAAACAGACCAGCTTTTCCTTTGCTTTTTCATAATGCCCTACTTTTCCCCTTTCCATCATCTCTGGCAGCTTTCTCAGAGAAGTCGCGAAGATTATAGGTTTACAGCTTCCGGATTCGTTAGGTATCTATACAGTCTGTATGTATATCTTAAAGCTTCATTGAGATCCAGTGAGCTTTCTCAGAGAAGTCGCGAAGATTATAGGTTTACAGCTTCCGGATTCGTTAGGTATCTATACAGTCTGTATGTATATCTTAAACCTTCATTGAGATCCTGTGAAATGTTTAGATTGAGAATTTGCATATTATACACACATACACGGTTGTTGCAAAGCGTACATGACAACTTTTCAAAATAATTAAAAAAATACTTTACTATTCAAGATAATGCTGGATCTGCTCAAACTCGAGAGATCCCCATTAGCTGGTGTGCAGAGCATCATTATACAGTAATGATTCCCGTGGACCCTTACTGAACTTTCAGCTATAGGGTTAGTGGTGGATATAAGTTTTTGACATTTCATTGCAATTAACACAAGAAAATAACCGGAATTGCATTTACTGCATCATACATTCGATCAAAATGCCAGTGATGCAAATTATTGTTATATTAGACCAGGCTTTATTGCTGACAATGGTGATATGAGTAATAAAATATTGGAGCGTAACCTAATCCGGATGTGATAATATTTGTCAAAGAATCTTGGTTTGGATTGCAGAAAATAGCCATTTCGGAAGCCTAGCCTGCTTTTTGGAAATTGTCTATAATGGAGCTCTTTGTTCCTCTACGATGTGTTATTTTGTATGTTTAATGCTGTGTGTCGCATGTAACATATGTGTGTAGAGGAATACTCCATCGTTCGTGATTCTTTGTTGGTTTCGTTGCCAACTGGGTTTTCTCTATTTCCACTCAGTTGGCCGTGATCTAGGAAGGAAGGCCGTTTGAGAATCACGGGAAGAAAATACAACCGTTTGAAGATCCATTGTCACATTTTTAGAGATGGATTTGATTACAAATAAGCTTTGCTTCGAAAAAGCTGGTGGAAGATCGCTTCTTTGCAGACTTCCAACGGCCAACTTTCTAATTAAGTTGCATTCTTGCAGAATACTGTTCCTCTAGTTGCAAAGGAAGTGGCACTTGATTGGTAGTGATCTTGGCAAGATTGGACAAGGGATTGCCAATTCTATTCAGAATGAGACGAGACCAGTGCAAGCAAGGTTTTGATATTTTATGACTTCACAGTTAGATGCGAGTCTCCTTGATCCCTCTGCATCTATTATTTTGCAAGCAACTCTTTCTGCATCATCCATTGGTTTATCATTTATCTGTGCTAGCACTGGAGTCCAATACTGGTTCACTGAAATCACATCTTGCACAAAATTATCAAACAAATCCAGATTCCACACTAGCCACATATCAGCCATATTGGCACTCTCGTCATCATTGTGATGAGAGGCATTTTCGCTCAACATCTAGGTATCATAATTCTTATCGGTTGCGAGTGGTCGTTCGTGCAAATCTTTAGTGAAGAGATGTACAAAGAAAACCTTGGATCGATACCGACTATTCGGTCTTATTGTGGTTGGATTGAAGTTGTTTGTGGCACATTTTGAGCATTTCTTTGAGGACCTCTTATCGTCTTATGTCGTCCACTCTACAGCAGTACAATCCTCATTGACAGTAGCCGGTCTTAGTTGGACAGTTTCTTTGATGGAAAAGCTTTGCTTGTTGTTTCTCTTTGGCACGGAACCTATTGGCCATCATGTGAACATGGACTGGTTCTTGGTTTGCTTGTTTGCCATCTATGTTTTTAAATTGTTGGTATTTCAATCCTTGAGAATGTAAGTTTTGGAGAATGCAAGTTTTTGTACTTAGAAGAGATAGTGTAGATATATTTAGAAGATATAACATGGTGTACAATGTTTTTGAAACATTTAACTTTTTAAGTGGATACTTCACTTATCTTATCATCAGGGACAACAGAAAGCTTATATGTAGGAAACTAGTACCTAAGTTTTCTACATATGATTTTTCTGTTATCCTTTATTTAGAAGATATAACATGGTGTACAATGTTTTTGAAACAATCAACTTTTTAAGTGAACATTTCACTCATCATTAGGGACAACAGAAAGCTTATATGTAGGAAATTAGTACCTAAGTTTCCTACATATGATTTTTCTGTTGTCCTTGATGATCGGAGAAGTGTCCAATCTAAATTTTGGACGTTTTCAAAACCCCTTATACACAGTGTTTATCCAAAAATATATTCTACATTTGAATCCTTGTCTCCACCCTTGTAACTGTGTATTGAATCCTTTAAACATTGGATGTTTCGAAAACCTTATGTGACAGTATTTATCCAGAAATATATTCTACATTTCAATCCTTATTTCGACCCTTGTGATTGTGTATTGAATCCTTGTTGCAACCCTTGTGCCTGTGTAGTGCCCATGTCTATTGTTACAAAAATGACTCTGTTATAGATTTACATGGACATGTTATCGGCTTTGGTTATCTTTTTATTTCTCATCCTTTGGAGATTATTGCGATACTTGCTCAAAAACATGAACATGAGCATGCACGTTTAGCGATCCACTTGTCGACTCAAATGGTTGGATAGCTCCAAGTAAAGATTAAGAGGTTCAGTTGTAAAAATGATATCTACTTGGGAGCATTTTCTTTTTATAAAAAGAATAAACCTTACTAATACTCTCATTAAAGGCGAATATTGTGCATGCTCATGCTCATATTGTGGATATAGTTATTGTTACGCATTCACATTTTAATCGCTGCAATCATGGTTGTTGCAATGTTTTTTTTTTTTTTCAATTTATTTATTTATATATTATTAACTAAGAATATAATGTTATTCTTAATATTGAAGTTTTTTTCTGGGGTTTTTTCCACAATAAAATAAAGTACGTGTGCCTATATTCTGCGTGTGTAATTCTGTGTTTTTTTTTTACTTTGCACTATTTTCAGTATTTATATGCATGCTCCTTACATGAAAAACCAGACAAGGAACGTCCATGAGCCTTGAGAAAAGTGACGAGTGATAGATCTGGTTCATTCACAAGATGTGTTCCTGACTGGCTTTAGAATTTAATCGACCCCTTGAGGCTTTGACTTGGAAGGGAGGATCATGACTGTAATGCAGCCTTGCATAACCATAGCTTTTTGTCTAGCGATGCCAATTATCCAGGATCCCTGTGGCTATGGCTAGAAAATCCCTGTGGCTATGACTAGAAAATTTCTGGAAGGGAATAGTAATACACCCAAACTTTAGGAAAATAAAACCCTTTATACAGCAAATGTTGAATGAATAGCTTTTAATTCACCTTCAACCTGAAAGGAATTCCCTAAAGAGCAATGAGCTAGTCCGGGATACATGATATTCTGGCTTATTTAATCTTTGGCGGACCAAGTATTGATATGTGACCTTTTATGTCTGGTCTTTGCCCTTGCTAGATTGGTATTCCTTTCCTGATATTTGATTGCTAGATTGGTATTCCTTTCCTGATATTTAATAGCGGTGGTCTCAACGTTATATGTTTTTTTATTTTTAGGTAATTATCACTGGAATTAGGTAACACATTATTGGATTTTCTTGATATTTCATAGCTGTGGTCTTAATGTTATATGTTGTTTTTTTAATTTTACTGTAATTATTATTGGAATTAGTATAAAAACTTAGAGATAAGGAGAGAAAACAATTACATTTATAGTTTATGAGTAGATTAGATTTTACTCTTATCTAAGTGCATCTCAAACCACCTACAATCTCAAACTCTAAACAATATTCTATTTTAATAGATTTTAGATGTTTCTTCATTATTCTAACATCCCCCTTTAATGGAGAAACGATTTTCTACTACAGCTAACTTGTCTCTGAAAATTTCAAACTTGAGTTTATCAAGAGGTTTGGTAAATATATCAACCGCATTATCATTGGTATTACAAAATATCAATTCAATTTGGTTTGACTCAATCTTCTCTCTCACAAAGTGATGTAGCTCGATGTGTTTTGATCTTGCATGATATATTGGATTGTGTGACAATTTGATAGCACTTTGATTGTCACAGTTGATGCATGTTGGACCATTTTTCTCCTCTTCGACATCTGCAAGAATTCTCCGCAACCAAACAACTTCATAGGTGGCACTGGTCAAGGCCTTATACTCAGATTTTGTTGACGACAAAGAAACATTAGGTTGCTTCTTGCTACTCCACGATACAACCCCTTATCCTATATGAAATGTATATAGCATGAGGTAGATCTTCTATCATCAGGATTTCCTGCCCAATCTGAATCAGAAAAACCTGTTAGATCAATATCAAATTCATCAGGATACATAATACTAAGGATGCTAACTGAGGATGCAATGTCTGGTCTCGTAGTGGTGAGGTAGTTCAGGCTTCCCACCAACTGACGATATAAAGTACCATCTGCCTCTTTAGATCCATCTTCACTGTACAACTTTGTATTCTGTTCTAAGGGAGTTGAGATAGTTTTACATTCACTCATGTTGAACTTTCTAAGAATTTCTTTTGTATGTTTACTTTGAGTGACCAATGTTTTACCAAGATCTCTCCAAACCTCAATTCCTAAAGAGTAATGCAATTCGCCAAGATCTTTCATTTCAAATTCTCGAGACAACTGAATTTTAATCTCTCAATTAACTTGCAGGCATTGCTTGTAATAATGAGATCATCCACATATAAATATATTAAAGAAACATTTTCTTATCCATCTTTCTTAACATACAAGTTAGGATCATTTTTGCTTTTCACAAACCCATTATGATAAAAGAAGGTATCTATTTTTACATACCATGATCTCGGTGCCTGTTTCAAACCATATAATGCTTTCCTTAACCTGCAGACTAGATGCTCATGTACCTGCTTGACAAACCCTTTGGGTTGAACCAAATAAACCTCTTCCTTTAAATCACCATTCAGAAAAGCAGATTTGACATCTAACTGATGTATTTTCCAATTATGTTTTGTAGCTAAGGCAATCAATACTCTAATTGTATTCAATTTAGCTATTGGTGCAAAAGTATCTTCATAATCAATTCCCTCATTTTGTGAATATCCTTTTGCAACTAATCTTGCCTTATATTTGTCAATGTTATCCTCTGCTTTAAATTTAGATTTATACAACCATTTGCTTCCAATAGGGACTTTGTTTTCAGGCAGTTCAACTAATTCCCATGTTTGATTTTTCATAACGGAATCATATTCATCATTCATAGCATTTCTCCTCTCTTTATGTTCTTTAGCTTGATCATAGTTTACAGGTTCTGCAACATTCATGACATGAGACATCAATGCATAGTATTTATACCTTATAGGTGGTTGAGTTCGTCGTGATGACCTTCTTGGTCCTTCACTGCTTTCATCTTGTCTCCTACTCAGTGGTGACTCTTCTCCACTTGATGTATCCTGACTGCTTGAAGTGTCCATACTGCTTTCATTTCGTTCTTGAACCTGTACCTGATCATGTTCTTGTTTAACCATTACATCTGTTTTGACATGTTTATCACTATCATTATGCCAAGCATCTGCATCATTCATTGTATCAACTCTATCTGCATTCTCATGAAACATCACATCTCTACTTGCAAACAATTTATGTGAACTAGGATCAAACAATTTGTATGCTTTTTGATTAGTACAATACCAAATAAAAACACACTTGATTGACTTTGCATCAAGTTTTCTTCTCTCATCCTTTGGAATATGTGCAAAGGCAGTGGATCCAAATACTCTTAAATGACTGACATCAGGTTTATAATCATAAAGAATCTCAAAAGGAGTTTGGAAATCTAATTTCTTAGTTGGACTTTGATTCTTTAAATAAACTACAGTATTAACGGCTTTTGCCCAAAAACAATTAGATTTTTTTTTACCTTGAAGCATACTGTGAGCACACTCCACCGATGTTCTGTTCCTTTTCTCAACAACACCATTTTCTAAGGTACTGTAAACTATTGTTGGATCTCATGAAATTTACAATAACTTTTAAATGCACCTAATGTATATTCACCACCCTGATCAGATATGAGAACTTTAATATATTTTCCTGTTTGTTTTCCAGTCATAGTTCTGAATTCTTTAAAGTACTCAAATACATCACTCTTTCTCCTTATGAAATAGACCCATGTATATCTAGATCTATCATCAACAAAAATAAGAAAGTAGGAAGCACCACCAAGTGACCTAGTTTGCATAGGTCTGCATACATTGGTATGAATTAATTCAAGAATATTTGTTTGTCTTTTCTTTGTATGAATGGGAAACTCTTCTCTATGTTGTTTACCAAGTGCACATGCTTTACAAGGAAAATGATCATTCTTCATAACAGGAAGACCTTCTACCATAGTTTTTCTTTGCAACAACATCAAATCATTGTAATTTAGGTGCCCATACCTGTGGTGCCATAACTCTTTTGTTGACATTGTTGTGGATGTCAATGCAACATGACGCTTCATTGTCACATCCGACTTATACAATCCACCAATTCTGGTACCTGTGGAAACAACCCTTTAGTGATTTTGAATATCTTTCACAACACATCTCAACTTACCAAATTCCACTTTTAGATTATTATGAGTGATAGTTGAAACATATATCAAATTCTTTTTAATACTAGGAACATACATCACATTATGAATCTGTCAGAATTGTCCATTAGGTAAGTTCACACTTATTACTCCATAGCCTTGGACTTTATGTGATCTGTTATCTCCTAAGTAAATGTGTGTGCCATCAATTGTCTCATAATATTTATCATACCATTCTCTATTACAGGTCATATGAGCTGATGCACCAGAATCTATGAACCATGCATTCTCATCATCAGTTTCAGCAGACAACACAGCTTCAGAAATAAATAACTTAAGATTTTAAAATCCATCATTGATTGAAGTGTCTTTATGCACATAATTTCCATTATGCCTTTTATATCTTTGATTTGATTCATGATTCTTTCTTCTATAGCAATCTTTAGCAAGATGTCCAGGTTTTCCAGAATAATCACATTCAACATTTCTCTTAACATAAGAATCAGAATGTGTCATACCTTTTTGCTTTGCTTGAAACTGACCTCTGTTCTTGTCCCACGGTTTAGCTCGGTATGATCTTTTACCTTTTGCAATCAAGGCCAAATTTGAGCCACTTGAGTCCTGATCATAGTTCTTCATTATTTCTTCTTCTTGAAGGAGGATACCAGCCAATTCATCAAAGGTATGGGGTGTTATTCTAGCTGAGAGTGCTGAAATGAAGACCTTATAATCTTGCACTAAACCCTTCAAAGAAATTGTTACTAAATCATTACTGGAAACCTTTTCATCAATGTCACCTAACTTATCACTTAAATCTTTAATTCTGGATACAAAATTACTTATGTTTTCATTGGCTTCCATTTTGATAGATAGTAGCTTAGTTTTTAAAAATAAGATCCTGTTTGCATTAGAGATTTTGTACAAACCTTTGAGAACGCCCCATGTCTATTTGGAAGTTTTACAGACCCTTATATGAGGAATGATGTTATCCTTTACGGACATTCGCAACAACACTTTTTATTTCATCTCTCGCCTATCCTAATATGGAATCGAGGCAACAATAATGGGTTTGGGCTCATCACCTTTGACAATCGTCCATAGGCTATATGCCTTGAGAATAATGGTCAGTTTAAACTTCCAATTTACATAATTCTCGCCATCAAGTTTAGTGGACTCATTTAAATATGAGTCAGCGAGAGGATTCGCCTTATTCTCTAACAAATAATTCAATGATCAATTGAAAAAGAAACCAGTTTTGTTGTATTTTACCTCCCACACTGGGTCCAACTCAGCTATAAGACACACCGACAAAGAATTTTGATGGCGATGATTTTTAAGTGATGATCTCAAAAAATACTCAACATTGATAATTTGGGCAGTTAATGGGAAACGATAAACTCCTGTATGCGCACAAGTGACAAAAGGTCATAACACTCTCACAACAACTATGTAGACAACGCACAACAACTATGTAGATTTGGCTAGAAATAAACAACCAATGCTGAAGAAATAAACAACCAACGCTGCAACCACTGACACAGCACAAAGCTATATGTATTTCACACTCCAGCAGATAACTTACGGGACTGTATAAATACTTTGGAGATCACGACTCCCTTCGTAGGTATGTGGCTCCACGTTTCAGATCGCGTGCAACAACTTCAACCTAGCTCCAAACATAGAGAATATATTTGTCACAGCTCTCCACAACAAATAGCGAACCCAACCAATCCAACTCGCAACATTACTCTCACTTGCCATCACATAGGCATACTCTACAAAGATGCAACACGTAGGTATGGTATGCAACACCAACAGTCAGCTAGAAAACGTGTGCAGCTTCACCAGAATTAAAATCCCTGAATAATTAAAATCAGATTGGGATAGAAATACATATCCGGTAGGCCGGAGCACGATTACACAACAAGAACAATAATGCTCCACGCTTCATCAAGAGAGAAGACATTAGTAGGTGTTGTCACAGGTTGCGAATGCAACAACAGGTGCGAACACGCCCACCAAGCAAAGATCTCAATCAAACACAACTAGAATGCAGATACAAACGATGACGGATCGAATCTCTTTATTGAACCGAAAGTGGTGTGGTCCCTGAGCTCTAATGCCATATAAAAACTTAGAAATAAACCACATACAAGTGAGACGATGCTCACGAAGCTTGCAATAAGGAGAGAAATCAATTACATTTATAGTTTATGAGTAGATTATATTTTACTCCTATCTAAGTGGATCTCAAACCACCTACAACCTCAATCTGCGTACCAATAAAACAAATTCTAAACAATATTCTATTTTAATAGATTCTAGATGTTTCTTCATTATTCTAACAATTAGGTAACAAAATTGTTGATTAAATCACAATTTTACATTGCTTAAATTGTTTTTTGAATGTATAATAGTGTTTTCAAATACAATCCACAAAACTTGTTTTAATAGAGAAAAAAAAAAACAAAAAAAACTTAGAACTTTTAAAATACCAAAATTATAGTAAATGTTATTTACATTAATTAATCAATTTTGAATTTATTCTAAAAGTACATTATCATCTCCTAATTTAGTTTTCATTTGTAAATTTATTTATAATTAATGAATGAATTCAGCGTAAAAGCAATGATATGCCCATTGCCATAGGGTTTTTTCTTTTTTTCGCCTTTGGTTAAATCAAGTTTGAAACGATTTCATTACTCATGTAGCCCTTCGTCTCATATTTTGCCCATGCTTATCTTGGTAAGCTAGCTATTTGGCATTGTTTTACTACATTGTTTCAAAGTAGATAAGACTCGCAATATACTTGTTCAATTTTGTATCGTTAGTTTTCTTATAATAATACATTGAAATGTATTAATTTCATGTATTTTTAAATCATATTTTATTTTTTTATCGTTAGTTTTCTTATAATGATACATTGAAATGTATTAATTTAATTTAATGCATTTTTAAATCATATTTTATTTGTTCATTTTTAATTTGAATTGCTATATTATTGTAGTATGAAGTGAAGAGAATTTGGGAAATAAAGAAAATAAAATAATATAGGGAGATGTAATCTAGATTTTTGAGTTTTTTGAAATAGATTATGTATAAATTGTAAATGTTTAGTTTTAATGATAGGGTTAAGCTATGTGAGCTCAAATAAATGACTTTGTGTCTAATTAATGTAATTATATTTTTATGGATTCCTAGTGTTGAGCTCAAGGCCAAGCACTGACTAGTGAATGACTAGATAGGTAGATGCTATAAATATAATTCTACAGATTGTGTGGTAGGCTTTCCACAATGAGCTCAAGCTATGTAAATATCAATACCTGAATTTAATATATAATGGTCCAAGATGGAAGTGGGGGAGGGCTATGATTCCATCATTGGGAAAGAGGAAAAGGGGCTTATGGTAAAGTAATCCTCGATTTCCAAGTGTCAAGTTTGTGGTCTCATCTATTTTTCCATCACATGCCTTAAATGAAGCAATCCATCTCCATTGACTTAGAAACTCAATTATTGAATGCATGTAGAGGCTAGTGGAGTACTCTAGTCATGTAGTAATTGGAGCATGGGTTGAGTACAATCATTATGGGGAAGCGTAAGAGCTACATTCTCTTGTTGGAAGGAAAGTCAACAATCATTCCATGAACTTTCTCATTGCAATTCATTCTATCATTTTCACATTCATGCTTTTACACTTCTCATGTTGTGTTTTCCATGGGGAGGGATTAATAAATTTAGATATTGATCAAATTAGCATTGTGAAAGAGAATTTGCAAACCTTGGATCCAAGGTAAATGGTTGTAGGAGAGCATAGAGGCTAGGCAAGTTAGGAAGCTTTCACCCACTATGTAATTATTGCACATTGGATGGTTGGGAGCCAAGTGCTATTTTTGGAGGCTATTGCAAGATGTCATTCAATAAAGTGGATTCTTTCTGCCAGAACTAAATATCAGTTGAAGGGAAGAATATCCTTGAGGGATCGTTGAATAGAAAAAGGAAAGATCTTCTTTTTGTTGTGTAGGGTAGTGGAAGAGTGTCATGGTTGTTTGATGGTTGGATGAGATGCTTGGAGTGAGATATAACTCTATAGTTTGGTGCCTTAGCCCTAGTGGTCTCATAGCCTAGCTTGGGGGTTGTATATGCTTTAGATGCCTATGGTTGAGTGGAAACTTGCTCATATGAAACCAATGTCTTGGATTGTCCCCTATTAAAGATAAGTGTTGTGTCTGTTTATGAATATGCAATGAATGCTATTTATTTCTTTAGAAAAATATGTATTTTTCATGTTGTGTGGTTATGTTTGAATCTAGTCATGGGTATTTGATTTCTATGAATTCCTATTATTCTATGCTTGCATATTCCAATGCATTTTATTATTTTTCATCTTGCATGCATTTGATTAATTATGGGCCTTCATAGGAGACCTTCTTTGTTTGGATTATGGTGAAAGGGTCTTTTAAGGGTTAGAATTTTAATCGTTAATTTTTTGGCTACCTATCCCATCGTTGGGTCGCTAGGCAGGGACACCACAAGAGAGCTCCTAAAAACTTATATCCAACATTGAATGTCATTAAAGACTCTTAAAGGCACACATGCCTTGTTCTACAAAATTTAAGGTGACCCACACTTTGTAAAGTGGGTTCTATGTATTTCTATGTATTTTAAAGGCATCAAATGTTGAGGGTAAGCCATGTACAATTTCCACATATTATCAAGTTCCAAGGGATAGTTTGGTTGATTTGATTCTTTTTGTTAAAGGGTAGTGTGCAACGAGGTAGCAGGATTCGTTGCCATTGAGTCTTGTAGGGTTACCAATTGTTATTATGGTTGATGCTTAATATCATCTTTAATCTGAAAAATACGAGAAAAAGAGAGAAAACCACAGGTATTGTTAATGTACCTGCTTCCTTTTGTCAACTTCCATTGATAGTTAATATCATTCCCAATCCAAAAAACACAAAAACTGAAAGAAATAAGATTTTACAATATACCTACTTCCTCTTACCAACTTCCTTACTTTGAACACTTAATATGTAAACTTTCTTGGTATGAATACTTAATACATGAAATGGTCAAGAGACTTGAAACACATGAAAATAAAAGCTAATTTTTTTTATATATTTGGAAAGAAATTCTAATACTTAATAAACACATGAAAATAAAAGCTAATTTTTTTTATATATTTGGAAAGAAATTCTAACACTTAATATGTAAACTTTCTTGGTATGAATACTTAATACATGAAATGGTGAAGAAACTTGAGACACATGAAAATAAAAGCTAATTTTTTTTATATATTTGGAAAGAAATTCTATGTATACGCCTTTGTTATATGCCCATATAGTACCTTGTTATATGCCTTTTGCTTGTCATTATTGATTGAAAATCACAACAA
>ML799601.1:34405-46651 GCA_009831015.1 Picea engelmannii
AAATGTAAAGTTTTTTGCTGGAATATCTCGGCTTACACCCTCTCTGTCATCTCCAGAATCCTTGGTTTTTCTGCCTCCCTTTCTTGGTCCTCTTTTACTTACTTGGGCCTTCCCATCTTTCGTAAACGAGCTTACAGCAGAGACTGGATTCCTCTGTTGGACAAATTTAAGGCCAAAATTCAAGCTTGGGGTTTCTCTTGGTTAAACCTTGCCGGCAAAACTGTCCTCATCAAATCCGCTCTCAGTAGCCTCCCCATTTTCAAGTTCTTTGTTTTTCTTGCACCTTCAGGCATCATCAAAAAAATGGAAGTCTTCATTCGTAAGTTCTTCTGGAAAGGGGGTAATCATAATGACAGTAAAATTCCTTTGGTAAGTTGGGAGAAAATTTGTAAGCCTCAGATTGAAGGAGGCCTCAACTTCAAAGATCTCAGTCTCCAAAACATAGCCATGGGAGCCAAGATCTTCTGGAGGATCATTGGACCACACCCAGGTTGGGCGCAAAGAGCTCTATGGAGGAAGTATTTCATGGGGAATAGGAAGAGATGCCTGGACACCTCTTTGCCCTCAACAGGCTCGCATCTGATCAATCTTTGCCACAAAGCAGCCCCCTTAATCAAAGACAGAGCGTATTGGATTCCAGGCAACGGCAAAGAAATTAGGATATGGGACGACTGCATCATGATGTCTCCTCCTCTATCATCCCATTTCTCTCTGCAGGTGCTCCGTTTGTGGCTGGAAAACGCAGGCTACATATCTCTCTGGGACATCTCCGAGTGGGCAAGCAGCAATTGGCTGCATTGGAGACTTCCTCCCATTCCGCCAGAGCTGACCCACGCTTGCGATCTCTTCCTGTCCCTACTAAATGGTAAGGCGCCTCTGCATGTGGGAAAGAAGGATGCCCGCAGTTGGGGAGTCGCCCCAGGGCTGTACACTGTTGCGCAAGGATTCAAAAGCCTTCAAAATCGCCCTCACGTCCCTCTGGATCCTACTGTTTGGAAAGGGCTCTAGAATTTCAAATCCATGCCAAAGGTTGACTCGTTTTGTTGGTTGTTATGTCATAGAGCGATTTTAACAACTGACAGATTGAAGAAGAAAGGATTCCAAGGCCCCTCTCGTTGCCATCTATGTTGTGACAGTGAGGAGGACGCCCAGCATATTATTTTAGACTGCAATTTTTCAAGAGAAATCTGGCAAGGCCTACTGAGCTATTGGAAAACTGATTTCAATTTACCCATTTCTATCACAGATCTATTTGCAAATTGGAGAAACCTCTATCCAGATACGCTCCCAAAGAATGAAAATTTTAAAGCTGCATGGCTCTCCTTGCCGAAATTTGTTTGCTGCCAAATTTGGCTTGAGCGTAATAGAAGAGTCTTCAGAGATGAAAGCTTAAACTCGCAGTTCATCATCATTAAAATAAAAATCCTATGGAAAGAAAGACTGGGGGAACATTTTCCGGACTTGAATCTAAGCCAGCAAGACTTAGAATGGGGTGCCTCGCTGGATCTCCAATTCTCTGGCGATATAAGGCAGCGCAAGGACATAAAAGAGTGGCAATTCAGAGGAAAGGAGAATGAACTATATGATCTGCTCCTCAGGAAATCCAAATGCTCTTTGTTTTTTGATGGGGCAGCGAAAGGCAACCCCGGACTGGCTGGGGCAAGAGGAATTATAAAAAATAAAGAGGGCATAATTGTGTCAAAGTTCGCTTGGGGATTAGGGCAGTCCACTAGCATGCAAGCTGAAGCCTTGGCACTTATGCAAGGTCTCAAACAAGCAAAGGCTATTGGTATTACAGAAGTCAGTATCATTGGAGACTCCCAGTCCATTATCAAAGCCTTAGTGGAGGATTCCTCTCCAACAGATATCAGATTGGCAAGAGTGATTTCAAGAATCAGAATCCTGGTGAAATCTTTCCGGACCGCAACCTTTCTTCATGCTCTGAGGGAAAACAATAAGGATGTTGATTTGGAAGCCAACAGGGCAGTTCCTCTTCCCGCAGGATTCCTCTTGACAGAAAGAAGTGAGGAGTGGGATTCCATACCATAATTTTGCTATGTTTTTCTGCATTTTACTGAAACAGTTTGTATGTCTTTTTAAGATAGGGAAAATAACGGAGATAGACTCGATAGTCTCGAGTAAAATCTGTGGCTTCCCAAATTTTGGGGCCTTTGACCAGTTAGTGGAAGAAAGTTTAAGGGCTATGCCTGACCTAATGTAACCAGTGGAAGGCATTTTGGCCAAACTCTAATAGAAATCCATACTCATTCTTGTTAAAAAAAAAAAAATTGGTGACTTGAAAAATAAAGAAAGAAGACGCATAGAATATTTATTGTAATTAACAAGTCTAACTCAAATTACAAAGGAAGAGGAAAATGATCGCTACTCTCCCTAGGCTGCACGCATGCCCACTGGTGCGCCCCCCTTCCTCCTGCCCTCTCACCATGGCCCCAGGAGGGGGCCCCGAGGCTCTGCCACCCCCTCTCCCTCCCAAGATAGAAGCTTTTAGGAACATGGTTTTTGCATGCAACAAATGACCTGCCTCGGACTCACAACAGAAATTCGTTAAAAAACTGGACAGCATCCCTTCAATCGACCTACCAGCTGAAGAAACCTATAGATATGCCCTGACCTCGGATGAGCAGGGGCTCATTGGGCAGTTCATGAGCATATGGCCTTCCCCCAAAGCAGTAGACACATGGGTGCAGATGAACTGGAGTACCCTTGTAAAATAAGGCATCAAAAGCCATCTGGTCGGCAGGGGATTCTTCGTTTTTTTCTTTGACAATCTAGAAGACAGAAACCTCATCTTCAGGAACGGACTATATTTTATGGGCCCTCAAGGTCTGTACCTGAACAAATGGTCCCCAAATTTTGATCCAACGCAAGATGTGCCCTCGGTTGTTCCGTTCTGGGTGCGCCTTCCTCATTTACCCCTGCATTGCTAGAATCTAAAGTCTCTGGAATCCATTCGAAACACCCTCGGAAAATACATACACAAAGTAGATAGAAAGGAACAATACTCTTGTGCAAGAATATGTGTGGAAGTCGATCTGGAGGTGGGGCTCCTGGAAGCCATTCAACTAAAGGTTGTAGACTGGTCTTACATTCAAGAACTAGACTAAGAACAACTTCTATTTAAATGCAGGTATTTCCATGGCTACGGTCACTTCACCAAGCATTGTAAAAAGAAAGCCGAGGAGGAGGTGGAAATATTAAAAGGAGACCAATGGACAGAGGTCCAGAAAGCAGACCCGTCAAAATACAACAATAGATCCAAAGGGAAAGAGACATCAAAGGTATCTGGAAACCCCTCGATAGGGAATTCCCTAGGGGAAGGGAGCTCAGCCCTCCGAGTCCAAGAGGCTTCCAAAAATCCCTTCGAAATCCTCAACAACCCCCCAGAGATCTCGGACCCAACGATCAAGGAACTTGAACATAAAATCCTCTCTCCCACAAAAGGAAACATTAATGTTGATATCCTTTCTAGCCTCCCAACTGGAGCCTCCTCCTCCCCTTCCTATGCAAAGATAATTAAAAAAAAACCACTGGAAATCTCTAGATCCTCGGAGGACGAGTCTTTTGAAAGACCCGCAAAAAGAGCAGGGAGAAAATCCCATAAAGAAGCAAGAGAAGAAGAAGTCGAGAGGCAAAAAATGCAAGGAAGCCAACCCACCATTGAAATGTCCATTGGAAGGAATACCATAACAAGGCCCCCCAAGGGAGGTCCTCCCCACTCCAGTAAATAATGTGTATAGTCTCTTGGAATTGCAGAGGCTTGGGGAATCCCTCGAAGGTTGAAGCAGTTAAAGACCTTCTGAAAATTGAACCTCTCGAGATCCTCTTGCTCCAAAAGACAAAAATTGAAGGGGACACCCTTCTAGAAATCAAAAATCAAAAATGGAAGAAAAATGCAGGGAAATCCATCAGCGCAAGGGGCTCTTCATGTGGCCTTGAAACCTTGTGGGTGAAAGACAAATTCCATTTAGAAATATCCTTCGAGACTCGGCATTGGATATTCACTGAACTCCGACATCTCCCAAGTAAGATTTCTCTCTCACTCTTCAATCTTTATGTTCCTATTAAGTACTCTGAGAAGAAATATTGTTGGCAAACGCTAGCATATTTTTTAGAGATTTTCTCTCCTTCGAACATCATTCTAGCTGGATATCTGAACCTTGTATTCGAACAAAAATAAAAGAGAGGAGGCAACAGCAGCAGGGACCAAATGCTCCCCTTCGTAGAGGAGCTAGTCCATCAGTGGGACCTCCTTGACTTCAAGCCATCAAAAGGACTCTATACTTGGAAAAACAACAGAGTTGGGACTAATCACATCTCAGCTCGCTTGGACATATTCTTAATCCAGAGCACGCTTCTACACGAAAGGAGGATAATATCTTCCAAGATCCTTCCAAAACCAGCTTCCGATCACAAACCCATCCTCTTGATTCTGGAAGAAGAAGAAAATATGGGTCCAATCCCTTTCCGCTTCAGCCCTCTTTGGATCGAAAATAAGAGATTTCTTGAAACTGTACACTCAGCATGGTCTTGTTCTATTACTAGGTCTCAAAGCTCTGTGTGGGAGCAGAAATAAAAAGAAACAAAACATGCATTGGAATCCTGGGTTAAAAACCCATGAATACTCCACTTAGTCACAGACATGAAGTTGTTCAATAGTTAGCAGATCTTCAAGCTGAATTGGAGATCAAAGACATCTTCAATTCAAATTTAGAGAAAGAACAAGCTGCCCAAAGAAAAACTTTCCCTGATTTTCGCCTTGAAGAAGAGTATTGGAGGCTTAAGTCCCGAAGCTTGTGGCTAGAATCTAGAGATAGAAACACTACTTTCTTCCATCAATAGTTCAAAACCCATCTCTCCCGACACCATATCTCTGAAATTGCCTCATCAGATGGATTGATCCACAAAGGGTTTGATCATCTCAAGGTCGCAGCAGAAACTCACTTCAAGAGAATTTACAAGGAAGAAGGCTCTGGCAGTGATGAGGTTATCACAGATTTCCTCTCACACATTCCCTCTCTAGTAAACAGGAATGACAATTCAACCCTCATGAAACCATTTTCTGAAGAAGAAATCTACAATGTCATCTGGTCCATGGAGCCTGACAAAGCCCCAGGACCTGATAGATTCACAATACAGTTTTATAGAGCTTGCTGGGACATAATAAAGACAGATCTGTCAAGGATGGTTAAATATTTTCACCAAAGAGTTAAAGTAGGAGGTAGCACTAACTCCACCTTCCTTGCTTTAATCCCCAAAGAAGTTAATATGTGCTCCTTTGAAAGATTCAGGTCTATCTCGCTTTGCAACGCCTCTTATAAAATTTTGTCCAAGTTTTTGGAAAATAGAATCAAGCCCCTACTAGAGAATCTCATTTCCCCCATGCAAGGTGGATTTGTCAAAGGGAGACATATTCCAGTCATACACTCCAGTCACCAACTAAAGGAGCAAGGGGTGTTGATAAATCTCGACATGGAAAATGCTTTCGATAGGGTAAACCTCTCATTCCTTTACAAAGTTCTCCTTTCTTTTAGGTTTTTCTCTGAATTTGTTAACTTGATAAAAGAATGCACTGAAAAGCCATGGATATCCCCTATAGTAAATGGCAGACCGGCAAACTATTTTTAGGCCTCGATGGGATTAAGGAAAGGTTGCCCTCTTTCCCCTTTCATGTATATCTTGATGGCTGATACTCTAAGCAAGAAGTTGACTGTTGAAAAGAGGATTGGCTCAGTCCTAGGCATTAGGCAGATGAAGGGCATTGACCCAATCAATCATGCCCTCTTTGCAGATGACTCCCTCATGTTGGGTGGAGCCTCAGTGAAAATTGCAAAAAACTTCAACGAGATTCTCCAAAGATTCTGCAGCATCTCTGGTGTGCTCATCAACAAAAGGAAAAGTGCAGTGTATGGGTGGAATACAAAACAATAAACAATTCAAAGAATAGCCCTTCACCTAGGGTTTTCGGGCTATGCTACTTGGGAAAAAATAAAGTATCTAGGACTCCCCTTAACCCTAGGCCCCAATAAATTTGCTTTGTCGAAAGAAATTATAAGCAAAGTCAAAGCTAAAATCTCAGCTTGGGGAGGACACTGGCTCACCAATGTTGGGAAACTCACCCTCATAAAATCAATCATGTCCTCCCTGCCAATCTATCAGGCTTCCTTTCTCTTGGCACCGAAGACGATCATGATCCAGATCACAAAGATGATTAGATATTTCCTCTGGCGTGGGGGTAAAGGCAACCAAAACAAATACCACTCGGTCAATTGGGAAACTGTCAAATGCCCCTATGTTGAAGGTGGCCTACAAGTAAGAGACCCCGAGCTTACAAACTTAGCACTGGGAGGCAAAATCATCTGGAATCTATATGCAAACCACAGACTCCCAGTAAGCAACCTCTTAAAAAAAAATATCTCAAAGGCGCCTCTATGAGAAACCTCCAGGCAGCAAACATCCCCAAAGGAACCTCGATTTGGAATCTTTGCAGGCACAGTCTAGAATCCATCCAGAAGCATTTATTTTGAATCCTAGGCAATGGAAAAAAAAAAAACAAAGATGTGGTAAGACAGCATAATGGGCAACGCCCCCCTCTCCGAGTCAGACGGCCTCAAAGAAATCTGAGCATGGCTATCTCAGCGTAGCATCATTAAAATCACAGACATCTCTGCGTGGGATGATTCAGGAAGATGGAAAAACTGGGATCTACCAGATGTCCCAAAGCAATTGCACTTGCAAAATTCCCTTCTCCTGGCAGCGTTGACAGACTGCGCACCTATACATCTCCTCTCAAGGGATAAATGGGGATGGGGAAAATCCGACTTCTACACAGTAGCTCAAGGTTACAATGCTCTGCATCTCCCACAAGCTTCGAAAGAGACAGCGACCCTCTGGAAGCAGGTCTGGGACCCCCTCGGCCTCTCCAAAGTAAACTTCTTTAGATGGGTTTTAATGCACGGGAAAATATTAACAGGCGAAAATCTGGTGAAAAGAGGATTCATAGGACCTCATAGATTCCCCATGTGTTACCAAAGCACTTGAAATGATGGACCATTTATTTGTAGACTGCCCTTTCGTGCAAGAAGTATGGAAAATCGCCCTTCAAGGCCTCAATGCCACAACCCCGAGACAAATCTCAGTGGTTGAATTATTTTCCTCATGGAAGGAATCATACCCTCAAGACATTCAAAGCAGTCCAACCTAGAGAAGAATTTGGCAGGCCATCCCCAAATATATTTGTTGGAAACTATGGTTGGCTAGAAACGATCATATCTTCAATAACATGTCGTCTTCCCCCTCAACGGTGGTACCGAAAGAAAAAACTCTTCTCCTAGAAACAGTGACAAATAACTTCACCACGAAAGAAATTAATCTTCTCCCCGAAGAAAAGAAATGGATTGGAACCTTCACATTCCGAGACAGAACTCAAACCACTTCCCACCCTTCAAAAACTTTAAGTTGGCGTTTGCAAGACAAAGATGCAATTTTTCAAGATTGGTGGAGGAGGCAAAGCATAGCCTGAATTTTTTTTGATGGAGCCTCCAAGGGAAATACAGGGAAAGGAGGAGCAGGTGGAGTGATTTACTCCTCGAATGGAACCCAAAAAGACAGCTTTAGTTGGGGTCTTGGCTAGAGAACAAATAATCAGGCTGAAATATTCGGGCTACTAAAAGCTTGTCAGATAGCGTGAGAAAATGGCATTAAAGAAATACAAATCTTTGGAGATTTTGAAATATTGATTAAGACTTTAAACATGAATGAACAATTTAAAAATCCAATAATCAACAAGGCCTTACAAAGACTTCGTCAAGTGCTACAAGACTTCTCTTCCCCTCGCTTTTTCCACATCCTCCGTGGATCGAACAAGGAAGCGGATGCAAAGGCGAATATGGGATGTCAAATTCCTTCAGGAGTGCTCAGGAAAAATGATGAAACCCCCTTATGGATCCCTATCCCGTAGCTACGAATATCCCACTTCTCATATATATGTAAGAATGAAATGATGTATTCAGATTAAGCAGGAAGCTACTCAATTGTAATGATGGTTGATCTTCAATAAAAATTATTCGTTTAGTTAAAAAGAAAAATTAGAAAGGAAGAGATAGAGAAGAATTTTGTCATTACAACTAACTATTATACAAACCACAGAAACGATGACAAGTTTAAGGAGTCATAAGAGCTCTTAGATATTGGATCTTGATATTCTGTGTTACAGAAGAATATGTGGCCAAGGTATGGAAGACACTAGCATATAGAAAATAACTATGAGTTTCATGACTATTATCATTGGTTCTTATGTATAATCAAGTAACCATGACAGGGATAAGAGGCATGGAATGAGCAAGAAGGCAAAGAATTACATCAATGTGCATAAAAGGGAGTTAAAGTGTCTCTTAACCGTGGAATACAAAGAAAGGAAATTAAGTGTTAGTGACACTAAGCATGGTTGCAAAGTATAAAGCAATAGATGTTGGTATGGTAGAGAAAATATGTTGATGTTTGTAGCATCAGACGAGTACTTCCATAGTTGTTTTGTATCTAACATGTGGAATTCATCCTTAATGCCTCTCAGGGCTTAGGAGATTCACTTTAATAAAGTGATTATTAAACTGAATGCCTTTTGTCATTAATGGAATTTAATTTAAGTGAAATGCCTAGGTATTTTGCATTAGTGAGTTAAATCAAATCCTAGTCGTTAGATCTAAAGTGAAAGTGAGATCTAATCTCATCCATTGATCGCTTTGGAGATCTATAGTTTTGGATTTAGGGTAAACTCAAGATTATTAAAGGTGGCCTAGGTGAGAGAAGACACACACGGAGTGATATAGGACATCTCGTTGATTGGGTGAAGAAGGACTTTCATCCAAGTGTGCAGGGGCAGGGTCCGAGGAAATGAGAAAAGGAGTAGCATCCAAGTGATAGGATAAGATATTTCTTGTTTTGTATTATTCCTCAGGGGGGTCATTATCCCACGACGGGAGCCCAGATTTTATATTAATGAAATCAACATTTTACTGGTTTTCCCTTGGGGGTTTTTATCCAAAAAATTACATGTACAAATGTGTATGGTTTCCTTGTTGTGCTTCCGTTGATTTATTTATTTATATCGTTAGAACTCGGTGTGTTTTTATTCAGTAAATTTTCTTAATGATTTTATTACAGCAAGGGTTTACTAGGAAGTAATTTTCGAGTGATGCGTTGTCGAAACTTAACAAAATCTACCAATGAAAAAAAAAAAACAAGAGCCCCATGAGTTTATGTGTGGCTCATGGAATGGGTGATTCATTGATGTGTGAAAGTGTATAAAGGTTTGGAAGAGTTGTAAATTATGAACCGACAACTTATATCTAAAGACTTAATAAAAAGAAATCCACTTGTGATATCAGAGTGCACAATGAAAGAAATATACAAAGTGTAAAGAATTCAGTGGATGAAATAATGAAGGTTCATTCACTTTAAAGGTGTTAATGAAGGAATAAAGTATTCCATTTCTCTTGGTGGACAGAATTAGACTTCATAGAGAATTACTCACTGAATTGAAGAGGAATTTCTAGAACTAAACCAAGTCCATGGACAGCAAGAGATAATGGCAAAAGATGTCATAATATGGATTCTTAAGTTGGATGTAAGATATTACATCACTAAGAAAACAACTTGAGCACTAAATGAGCATGATTTATGAGGAATGAAGGGAGTGAATGTTGAGTGCATAATAAGGTGTGTCGAGTGCATTCAAAGTGTATAAATGAATGACAAATCAAAGAAAAATATAAGTGTAGTGATTTCCTTACTGGAATTATTAAGAAGGCATATGAGAATAAAAGCATATTTATGGTTTCCATTGTTGCAAAACAAAAAGGAATTTATAAGGAGACCATACCAATATGGAAGGGCACTAATTAGAATACAATGAAATGTTGGAAGGTCCAGTTGAAGTTACAATTGGATGTAAAACATAATAGGCTCTAGAGGAGTCTATATGAAGCTGGAAAAGAAGACATAAATGTAGCATTACAATGTGTTGGATTACCAATTAATGAAGTCGACACTTAGGTCGGTTTTTCCAAAGAAGAAAAGAGTGGTTAATAAGCTTGCAATATCGATATTGAGCTAGAGTAGTATAAATTGCAGCACCATGAGTGTTGAAAAGTTCAAGGGAAGTAAAGTTGAACAAAATTGACCTAGAAAGGGAGGTAGATGTTTAGGATGTAATACCCATATGATATATTGGCTAGGAAGGTAGAGTGGCCAAGTTAGACTTGGTTGAAAAGTGCTCAAAAAAAGAAGTAGCAATGCCTAGAGTATCAAAGTGAGAGAATAGAATGTACAAGAAGCAAGTAGAATTTGAGGACAACCAAAGATAACAAAGGAAGCTAGAAAATGCTAACGGATGTTGATGCGATTGATGTAGCATCAATGATGAACATGGCCAGCAAGGCATCCATGTTAATGAGGGGGGATTTCTTAACTCACATCTTGCTACTTTGATATATATCTTATTATTGAAAGAGTTGTTATATGTTGAGAGTTGTAAATCATGGGAATGCTAGAATTGAAAGAGATTAGATAGCTAGAATGTATCTGCACTAGTAGGCATGCTGAGAGATTATGCAAGGTTCATATGAAAATTGTTTGGACATATAAATAGCATGTTTATATACAAGTATGTTATATATGTAACAAGGATGTTATAGTGGTTTAATGTGTCTAACAATGGTTATGTAACCAAATAAAAAAATATCCATAGCATCATTTAAAATGTTGTTGATGTTGTTGCATATGATAGTCATCCTTATAAAGAAAGGTGAGGACAACAAAAATGTTGATCAAAAGGTTGGTGAAGGAGCATGTGAACTTCTACGATACACCAACTCATCAAGTAGCTTCCAATATATTGACGGCAACCTTGCAAATATGGATTTAATATGTTTATGTTGCATAGATGTTGAAGGGAGTTTAGGTAAGAATTCCCTTAAACAATATTTGATATTCAACTTGATGTGGTATTTAACTTTTGAAGGCATTCATATTTTAATGGTATGTGATGTTGTGTTGGTTATGATTTAATATCCAAGGCAAGTCAGGAGATATAATCATGTTATAGAAGTGAATGCCAACAGAGTTAGTCATGTGTGAGGCTATAATGTAATTGGATATGGAAAGCCTATAGTGCTACACAAGTGTTCAATGGTCTCCCTACTAGTATTGGTGTATTGGATTGTAACCTTCTTGCCAACACTGAAAATCACTTGTAAAGGGGAAAGGTTCTCGAGGGATTGTTGAGCAAAGACGGGAAATGTCTTCTAGTACACCTGAGGCATTGTTTAGCAAAGAAGGGGTATATACCTAATGTTGTGTTGGGATAAAGAGTAAGGTGTCCATATTGTCGAGCAAGTATTGGGGACGTGGTTAGATGATGTGTCGAGGCATTGGCTAGACCTTTTAGCTCACCATGGTGGAATACATGACATAGAAATTTGGTATTCTTGGATTAATGCAAGGATGCATTAAGTAGATGTGCATAAGTAAATTGTGAAAGTGTGCAAGTTGTGTATATGAACACGTACATATTGACATATATGATTAATGCATGTTTTTGTTATATTTCATTGAAATTAATATGTGAACGGTTGAAATGATGGAGTTGCTACTAACTCATGAATTTGAGATCATTTCAAGAGATATTTGTTAGAATATAGAATATGGTGTGCTCGTTGTACCATTGACGATACCTTCGTCACCCAACCATAGGCCGAAGCCTCCCTCCGAGCAACTTAACATTGACTGAGAATTCCTCCAGAAGAAAACCCTAGGCTAGATAGCCAAACAAAGAGTAGCGCATCAATCCCCAAGGATAGCGCATCACAAAAAGATGATCAGATGTTCCAAATCCTAGCCAAGAGATATTCAAGCCAAAACTGAGATCTTGTTGCTTCTGCTGCTGCACCGGCTCTTCCTCCAAACCTGCGCACAAGACTACAAGTGCAGTGCGCACCAAACTGCAGAACTGCAATTCTGAGATGTGACAAATGAGAACTGGCACCCTGTATTTATAGTAATCCTACCAGTTTTGTTGGGGCCAACTTCTTCTGGGTATGTGTCTGTTCAGTATATTATTATTATTTATGGCTGACTTCTTCTCTTGGAGTCTAATAGCCTAATATAAATTATCTTCTTGAGCCGACAAGGCTTCTAGGGTTATTAGCCAATTCATTAGGGTTTCTCTTG
>ML799601.1:63643-79492 GCA_009831015.1 Picea engelmannii
CGACAAATTCTGAACAAATTTATCACCACAGAAACCTAAATGAACAAAATAAAGTTGTACCAACAAGAGAAGATTGTACCAGCAAAAGAAAGATTGTACCAGTAAAAGAAAGTTGTACCAGCAAGAGAAGATTGTACCAGCAAAAGAAAGTTTACCAGCAAGAGCACCAACAAGAGAAACACCTAACAGCAAATGCGGCACCAGCAATAGCAACCAGAGACTTCAAACAACAACTAGAGAGAGGCTTGCGGTTGGCTGAAAAGGACCCTTAGGCTCAACGGTTGTAGGAGACTGGAGAGGGTAAGCCCACGGTGGCTAAGCAAAACTTTAACACACCAAAACTCTGTCATAGAGGGGGCCACGGCCACTTAGTAACTGAACAATAGCGGTCATAGAAACCTCAGACCAAAAACTCGGCTAGGAGAGAGAGTGAGTGTAATGAGTGAGAATAGATCACTCTAATTTATAGTTTTGGTCGGTAGGCTAGGGCTAGTTTATTTAGTCCTAACTTTAGGGTTAGGTTTAAACCCAATAACTAAATAATTAAACAAATAATATTTTATAACATAAAATATTAATTGTTAAATCATAAAAGTCAACAAGGAGATAACAAGTCAAGGAGAGGGGACCCAAAATCAAGGCGGCTAGCTTTCTTTAGGAAGAAGCAAAGAACCAAACCAAAACCCATACAACAATTAAGGGGGACGTAACTCAAGCAAGGGGGTTTTCAAGACAAAGTTCTTCTTTAATGGTAGAATGTCCACATGAGTCTCATGATATAACTTATAAGCTTTTATCATCCCAGCATAAGAGGGAGGTCAATGATGTGATCATTTCCTTCTCCTTCACTGCTCCTAGGTCACATGGACCATCCCGGGAGAGAAGAAGGTCACACATCATCTCGGCTTAGCACTCAACCAAGAAACTGCCTGGTCCCAAACCAAGATACCCCAGAACGCATATGGGGGCCCTAGATCATAACTAGGATCTTATCCACCAAGGTACACAACCAAGGATCAATCCAAGCACACGTAAGGAGTCCCTGGAACACATCCAGGGGCCCTAGAACACATCGCTTGGTCCTTGACCAAGAACCCCAACAATACACTGGGGTCCCTCACTAGGGTCTTTTTCCATGGCTCTAACTGATTGGTCCCAGACCAAGAACCCCAAGAGTGTACTGGGGGCCCTAGATCTCAACTAGAGTCTTTGCCATCCTCCCGGAGAATGGCTCTTGCAGTTGCATTAATTTTAACAACATTTTATCTACTTATTTAGTTTTGCTCCTCACTAGGATAGATTAGGTTAGTTTACTTTCTGCACATAGAATAATGGCATATTTTACATTGCATTAGGCATTTCATAATGAACCCCCTCCCATTCTAAGTAATGGTTGTCGAGCCAGAATCTAGATCGATCTCCTATCCCAAATGGTGTGAGGCGTAACTAGGACTTCATATCGAGGAGTACCCCTCTCTGTTTAAGGGCATTTTGCTCGCCTCAACATCTTGGTATATCTCTAACAAAGAATACCACACTTCCACCACTCAATCCCCTTTTGAAACTTGTTTTGGATATTTATCACCTTCACCTTTATACATTATGTATGGAAAACCAAAAAGAGAGTGAAAACCTCAAGTAATGCATTAAAGGCAAAAAGAATCATTAATAGTATATTAGTCAAATCCATTTACAAGTTTATGGGATATTTAAGTAATCATGTGAATGTACAAGAACCTGAGATGAAAACTTGATCTACAATCAATATCTCTATGATAGGGAAATCCACACTTCCACAACTAAGTTCCCTTTTGAAACATGTTTTGGACGTTTGCCACATTCACTTTTAGACATCGTGCATGGACAACCAAAAGGAGAGAGTGGACACCTCAAGTGATGTGTTAATGGTAAAAAAAAACATTGTTCAAGTAAGCAAATCCATTTACAAGTATAGGAGTTACTGAAGGAATTATGTGAAAACTATTAGGTTGAAGACAAACAACACAATACAGAGATGACATTCAAGATAGGACATTGAATCTAGTTGCCCCTGAACAAAGAGATGTTAATGGGACCAATAAATCAAATCAAATCCTAGATATATGGACCTTTCAAAGTGTTAGAAAAGGGAAGCAACAATGATTACAGAGCTAATCTTCATCCACACATGCAAAATTACTCAATATTGAATCTCAAAATATTAAACTCTATGAGCCATCCATGTTCGATGAACAAAACGATGGGAAAGTTTTACCATCCATAAAAGACTCTACATTGGATGTGCAATAAGAGTTAACAAAACATATGATTCTCCAAAATAACATAATGGCCAAATGGGGTCAACAATACCTATTGCATGTTGAAATGAGAAGGTAACTACTAAGCAAGCCAATGTCATACACCAAGGAGAAAGTCGAGGAACTTCGTCCTCGTCTCCTTAAAAAGTAAATCTTTTGGAGACCAACAACCTCCCAAAAGGAGAAAGTATGATCTAAAATCAATCAATGTTATTTGTTTTCGTTCTTGATACTTTACATAATGCGTTGTTTAACTATTCTACGAAATGGCTTTTTTCACTGGAATCCAACAACACAAATATGCATGAAACACTATTTTTTGTTGTTTAAAATCCATTTCTGAATGCAGAAATGGACTTGGCATGCTAAAAAACCCCTGGGTCACTCGGATTATACAGAAATAATCACTCAAATCTGCGAATATAAGAATCTCACCGGATTTCAGACAGATGTCCCCGAAAAATATCACCGAAAAAAAAACATTTCGATAGAACGTTTAGACTACGACATTTACATAATAGGAAAATTCAAATTAGGGAATAAGAGGTAAAGGGTTCACTAAAATTTTGAATTATATAAAAAAACTATAAAAAGGGAAGGGGGAGGGAGTAAATGCCTAATAAATACCAATGAATAAAATAGAGGTTAATCTCATGGTGAATTGATAAAGACATTGCTTTTGGTTTGGGATAGGTGCAAACTTCAAATCTCTCTCCCCATGTTAAAATGCATTTGTATCTCATTAATGCAAAATAGGGATTCAAAGCTTCACACAAATCAAAGGTTTTAAAAAAAATTAAAAGGAATGCATCATAAGTTGGATCACTTACTGTGCACCCAACATATTTATAAAATTTATTTAGAAGAATTTGGACCTCCATTAAAAAAATTAATAGATAATTTAAAATTTTAAAACACAACATTAAAACATTTATTGTTCATAAGATTAGAATACATTTATATTAGAGCAATGATTTATGAAACAAATTTCAACACAGTTCCATATCTCAAGAATTGACAATGTAAAACTAGCACCACACACCAACCATAGAAGCTCTTGGCCTCATCGACCATAAAAGCTCTTTAATATTTATGATATAAGGTTGGTAATATCAATAACAACAAAGGGCCAATATTGTTGTGCATTTAGCTAATTCCATGCCAACAAATGCCCGGTTCGAGTCCTTCTAGGTGATGTGCACTAGTTTATGCCGACAAATTTACTAGGGATACCATCATAGAATGTGGAGAAACATCCTAAAAATCTAATTTTTTTATTAAAGTCAAAATGAAAATAAAAGTAAAAAATATAATGGTATCTATTGTTGATTGGCTTCATTATGTATTGATTGATATAACATCATTTAATTATTGATGTTCGATTTTTAGGCAATCGGACCATCAAAAATAAAACCAAGCTAAAGACAAAATTGTGAACAACTCATCCACACACTATCAACAATATTTACATATTAAACAAAAATATTATTATGTGACAACATGGAATATAGCTTTCGCTTGTTAATAAAAAGTTTCTTGTGAGTCGTGATTAGTAAATAGCCCATATGGCAATTATTATATTGAGCATTGAACGACCATGCTTCATGAAAAGAGTCATGCTAGCAATGCACAACTCTAATATCGACAATATAAAATATCGAATAGTAATATCAATAATAAAAAAATTTAACTCAGAAAACTTAACGCACAAATTCATAGATTATATACGGACTGGCATCTTTAGTCCGGGGATATTTCTCACAAGTGCCAAAGTTTTGTTGACGAGGAAGGGCTACTAATAAATATGGATTAAATTTCACTCCTGTATGTTGCTATCTTTAGCAATGATCCAACTAATAGACTGCACATGGACTAACATCTTTAGTTTGGGGTTATTTCTCACAACCCCGTTAACAACGATCGACTTTCGTTGATGAAGAAGAGCTACAGTAAATATGATCTAAATTTCAATCATTGATGCGTCTATGCGTTTCCCCCTTTTGCAATGTAAACATAGAGAAAGGCAATAAAGTTGTGGAAGAATGATCAAAAAGTCAATGTCAAGCGGGCTATTGAAACATCAAGAGGACAAGAATGTAATGCAAGATAAATCATGTAGACTAATTCAATAACGAAAACTTCGTGGCAATATGGCCAACTCGAAAGTGCCAACTGTGCATCAACTCAAGGAATAATGAGATCTGAGATCATGGTAATGATGAGACAAACATCACAATTAATGTGGATCATGAGTAATGGTAGAAGCGTGAATTCCTAATCCGTTCAGATCAAGTGTAGATCTCAATATTACCAATCTCGTTTATGCACCTTGCAACCAAATTACATCGAGTTGGAATGGTGGAATTGACAAATTGTTTCAGAAATACCCAAAAGACAATAGCACACAAAGACATCAAAGCAAATGGATTCAACAGCAAGCTTGTAAAAGGGTGTACTCGCAAAGGCAAAAATAATACTAAAAAAGTCTAATCATGCATGTAAAGAGGGAAGGCGCAATTTCAACCAGGGTGAGATAGAAAAAAGCCATGCTCAATGGATTCAACAGCAAACTTGTCAAAGGGTGCTCGCAAAGGGAATGCATGTCAAAAGGGAATGTGCATTTCAACCAGGGTGAGACACAGCAAAAAGCCATGCTCAATTTTTCTGCATTCTTCCAACGTCCCGAAATCTTAAGAAAAATGAACTATCAATTGAATGGTACATGGATGAAAGCATGTCTAAAAGGTGGAGAGGACAAGAGGCCCACCTGGTTTTCCCCATCAAATCCCCAAGACACCCAAGCTAGAAGAAAGGCATTCAAAGCTGGAATCGACTCTAAGTGCATGGGCAAGGATATTATAGATAGCATAGTGGTAGATGTCACAAGTTTCATGTGAGAAGTGGGAGGAAATCTGAGCTCTCTCAATCCAACAAAAGGAAAAGCCCAAAAAACGACTGTACCTGATTAGAATGCCTATGCTGAAATTCTTAAGGAGCTCTAAGCTCTGAAAGATCACATTGCAGTCCAATCGATCTGAATGGAATATATGCAAAAGGGAATCAAATGCCTCCAAGGAATGACGAATGAAGCAGGATGCATTTGAGAAAGTAAACCAGTGAGGCCTTCAGCCACCAACTTACCAACGGAATAAGGCTCAAATTGAGATAAGCATCTTGTTAATAGAGATCCCTTTTGTCTTTGTTCTATCCAACTATACCGAATATGTTACTAGTATGATATGTTCAAGTATATAGGCAGTTTTGTGGATTCAAATTGGTGTATGAGATCATATAATACTAGATAGAATAAAGAGTATTTTGATTTCAATAAGCAAGCCAAAAGTTGGATATATACGCTGGGGCATAGGTGTTTAATGTTTGTTTTGTCAAAGATAGAAGTAACAGAGAACCTCATGAACGCTTTTTCAGGGTAAATCTGTCAAGTTTGTGAAAGAACAACTGCCTTGGAGCCAAAAGAGTGAACCTGGTCATTGACAGCAAAGAGGAGTATGACAAAACAAAGAAATGGAGGTAAACCAATAGTTTATTCCTTCACTCTGCCAGTCAAAGTCGAGCTTTTTCCAATAGGAAATTGCTAGTATAGGTTTTGTTTGTATGTTAGTAGATTAAAAAAACTTGTTTTAAAACCAGTCTCTGCTAGTGGCTGCTGCCATGAGCAAACTTAGAACGATGGTCAATGAAAAATTTTCTGAATAACTTGCTTCACCAGTATTATCATATCTTTAGGGACCTTTCTCCATTTCCATCCCTTTGGAACTGTTATCATTTTCTTACAACATCTACAGACAAGAGACAAAGGATCAGATGCTTTCCACGTTCCATATAATTAGGAATGTCAGTACCCTGCCAGAAGGATAGATATATCCACCCAATTCGGCCACCATCATAAGAGAAATGGCATACTTCACAAATTATGTGGAAGACAAAAGGCCCTTACAATTACCTAAAGACAAACTCTAGCTCATAATTGTGCTCCCATTTAAATGATTAGTCCAGGATTGTCAGAATAACATGTTTTCCAATGTTCGTTGTCAATATACGAATATTAAAGGCCTGTACCACTGTCTCAAAACAAATTCTATCTCACACGAATGGAATCTTGACACAAACTTCTGGAATGAAATGAGTGTTACCGTCTAACAACTCATCCATGTAACAAAACAAAGTAGCTCCATCGTAAAAGTCTCGAGGATGCTTAACTCTTAATGTACCAACAGTATCCATGACCTATCCAGAGATGGGACATTTAGCAGGCGTGTAATCTCTGGCCCAACTTAATGGCCACGATGACTATGCCAATGTCCATTGTCAATATACAAATATTACAGACCCATACCACTGGCTAAATACAAATTCTATCTCACACAGATGGAATATTGATGCAAATTTCTGAAATGAAATGAGTGTTGCTTTTTAACAACTCATATCCATGTAACAAAATAAAGTAGCTCCATAATAAAAGGTCTGGAGGATGCTTCCTTTAGACTCTTAATGTGCCAACAGTGTCCATGACCTATCACGAGGTGGGAGACATTTAGCAGGCGTGTAATCTCTGGCCCATCTTAACGGCCACAATGACTTCCATTATTCAATGCCCCCCTAGCAAGAGCATATCAGCCCACAAGGATCAAACATGTCACTTGGGGAAATCAAAACTTGGTGGGGGCAATAACACGCTGTTTTCACCAACCAGGTAAGTCCCCTTTGACATAGCTCCTTAATAAAGAATACAATGCTTAGGTAAGGTCGCACCTGACACCTTCATTGCTTCTAAATGATGTACCTCTTCATAAAGAATACAAAATGCATAGAACAAAGGGATGCATCGCACTTGCTTGATTACTTCACATCAGCAAGTAGATTTCACCATTTTTTAAAATGTTGCAACCCTTTTAAAAGAACTAGATAAAAACTTCATCGATCAAGGGGGCACATCATGCTTGTTTGACCTCTAAATGTCAACAAGAGTATTTGACCACTTTTTCCTATGTAAATAACATTGTTCCCTCCAAGCAAACTAAAATCAAGATGAAAAGCTATAATTTTGTCCAAACCTTGGGGTTATATATCTCACATCTATACTTGGGAAAAACAAAAGAGCAAACACTTTGTCAAATGCTTGCTTTGATATCAGAGAATCTCAGTGAACCCAATCCCATGTAGCAAAGCAGCATTCCTTTAAGGGTTTCTCAAATTTGCCTCTCGAATATGCAACTACATTCAAGACAGACCATATTTCATTAAAAAACCGTCTGATCAATCAAAGAATAAAACCACCATTTCACACAGTTAGGATATGGAAGCTACTAGAATGGGCCTTTCTTTTCTGGCAACTTATAATTGATTCATTAATTGCCAATCTTATGAACAGTACAAAAGAATGCTGAAAACTCTGCCTTGAAATCTCATTACAACTTTGCTTTTGGAATATAGAATACAAATCAAAATTGAGTGGCCTGTATCCGGCAGGACCACGTGCGGCTCTTACAATCGATTAAGATGGACTAAAATACACTCATATGTCAGAAGAATTAAGCTGACTTAAATGGACTTATACGAAACTCTGGCCTGTGCAGATCTTCATTGATGGAGGAAGCTGGTTTAGAACAATCTTCAAGATGGTTATATAAAGAGACTACTAATAATTTCAGAGAAAATTCAAATTAGAAGCCTGCAAGATCTACCAACCTGGACATGCAAAGAATGAAAAGTGCCTTGAAACAAATTTTCCAAATAAGATTCCATGTATACTTACTATGACAGGTAAGAATTGATACCTGGATGAAAAGTGAATTTTCACAAGAAGATGCACCCAAAGTGAAGATGAATAGGGGATAATAAGACAAGGCCCAACCCCAAAATGATGATTCCATTCCTTTGATGGATACTTCAAAACTCAGCATTATGAGGAAAGGAAAGCCCAATTTCAGTAAGGAATGACAAAGGGCAATGCATGTATGTCAACTGATTCTAAGTGCAATGCCTCTGACCATACCTGTGGAATTCCTTTGTCAACCTCCATTACAGCCTTAGGCTTCGATTGGAGATGATTACTATCAAATAACCAGCCCTGGTCATCGAAATCTGACCAAGCCTCTTTTACGGGAAAACTGAGAGTATATCTTAAATCTTGCAAATCATTATCAATTTTATCCCTAAGAGGGCCACCAGCTTCTGCATGACTACTAATTGAAGGCCTCATAGAAACCAAAGGTAACCGACTATCTACTTTGCCATTAGTTTCCTGGACTTTATTGTACAATGCAGGCAAGGTATTTCTGCTGTCAACACGTTGCTCAATGCCAGTGCTATCAGCTGCTCCACTCCTATTGCTAGGTGCAAGCTGAACAGCAAACTCCTTTGCCTCGGGTATTCTCCTCCCATTCTCTGCGTAAAGATCGCTGCTAAGTGCAATTCGAGGGAGCTTATGAGGCCTCTTGTCATTGTCTGTAATCACAGCCAAGTAGATACAAAAGCCCAATTTCTTATTTCATAATTGTTAAAGCACAGACATGCAACATGGTCAAATAAATTATAGATGATAAAAGGCCATCATTTCTGCAGATCTTAAGACAGTGAGTGGCCTCTGCAATGAGGAAATGCCTCACTATTTATATGAGATTCACAAGCAGAATAGAACTTGGGCAGCAAATGAAAATAAATAAAAATCTTTGGCCATGAGGATTTTTGTGTATTCAAGAATGGAACAAAAACAAAATGGCTCACCATGTAGATCACCATTGGTGTCAGTATCTCTCCTCCTCTTTAGGATCGTATCCCTGTTCATGTTTTTTTCTGTATCCTTACTCTTGTCCTTCTCCTTGCCCCTTTCCGTGTCTTTGTCTCTGAACTTGTGTTTTTCTGCATCCCATTGTTTGACCTTTTCTCTATCTTTGTCTCTATCTGTTTGCTTTTCCCTTTCCTTGTCCTTGTCCTTGTCCTTTAATCTATCCTTGTCTCCATTCTTCTCCTTGTCTCTCTCCTTTAGTTTCAATCTTTCCTTCTCTTTATCTCTCTCTTTTCCATCCTTGTCCTTGATTTTCCCCTTCTCTACATCCTTCTCCTTAAGTTTGTCCCTATCCTTTTCTCTATTCTTCTTTTCATCTCTGTCCTTATCCTTGACCCTGTCTTTCTTCTTTTCCTCTCTTTCTCTATCATTGGCCTTGTCTTTTCCTCCAACTTTCTTTTCAACTCTGTCCAGATCTTTAATCTTCTCCTTTGATTCAACCCTAGTTTCATCCCTTTCTTTATCCTTGAGCCTGTCCTTTTCGCCTGTCTTTGCATCATCCTTGCCCTTGTCCTTTAGCCTGTCCTTTTCTCCTATCTTCACTTCGTCCTTGCCTTTGTCCTTTAGCCTGTCCTTTTCTCCTAACTTCACTTCATCCTTGCCCTTGTCCTTTAGCCTGTCCTTTTCTCCTATCTTCACTTCGTCCTTGGCTTTGTCTTTCAGCGTGTCCTTTTCTCCTAACTTCACTTCATCCTTGCCCTTGTCCTTTAGCTTGTCCTTTTCTGCAGTCTTTTCATCAATGTCATTGTCTTTGGGCCTGTCCTTCTCTCCAATCTTTCTTTCATCAGTGTTCATCCTGTCTCTTTCCCCGGCCTTCTTTTCTTCAATGTCCTTCTCCGAGACTCTGTCCTTTTCTCCTACCTTCTTTTCGTCTATGTTCTTGTCCTTGAGTCGATCTTTTTCTCCATCTTTGTCTCTATCTTTCTCTTTGTTTTTGTCCTTGTGATCCTTAGACTTCTTTTCTTTGTGCTTTTCCTTACTTTTGTCCTTGTCTTTTCTGTCTTTATCCTTTTTTTCCTTGTCCTTCTCTTTCTTCCGTTTTTTCTCCTTGTGCTTTTCCTTCTGAAATATTCAAACGAAAGTCAGGTAATGGTTGCAATTCAGCTACAGTAATTAAATGTCACAAACCAAGCACGAAATTAAGGAATCCAACTAATGTAATTCCTGATCAGAAGAAAAATACAAGGTTTTAAAAAAAAAAAATCAAGCACGGGAGATGATTTACATGTTAAAATAAGTAAAACACCTGTAGAAAACAATATCCTACACTGGTGGGAACCAATTTATGAAGAGGCTCCATTTATGAAGTTGCCCACATATCCAAGCAAAGAGAAACAAGGCTGGCCGGATTGTTTGACTTGTGGGATATGCCCCATTGAAAAGATTGTACACGAGTTACAGATGAGAAAAGAGAATAAATAAATACGAAAAGAGAATAAATAAATACCAATCAACCAACACTACCATATCAAACCACATGGCAAGCAGACATGAGGATAACTTGATAAGTTACCAGACCATTTGCAAATGCAGTGCCATTCCATGCAGCTACCAGTAAAGCACACTGTCTAAAATAGAACCCATATCACTGGCCTGAAACTATATTTCAGAAAATGCAGTCATGTTGAAATCAAAGAACATCTAATAGTATAATGAATGTGCATGTTGCAACTCTACAGCAATACATTTCTGCTATGTTAGCCATTACAAATAAAAACATACAGAAAAAGTCATGAATTAAAAAGCTTGAGGGAAAGCATAACGAGAATAAATCCAGCTTTGGAGCAAAGCATACCGAGGAAGAATCCAGACCTTGAAAATTCGCAAAATCAGGGAAAGTCTAAACTGTTATCATGTAGTGGCGGGAACTGTGGCATTGCACATAATCTACTGTATCTTACCACATATTAGATCATCATAGAAGAGAATTAATGTCTGCCGCATTTCCTGTTCAGATTTATGGTAAAACATGAACAGACATAAACTAGTTGTCACAAACAATATTTTTGCCTAATTAATCATTATCTATTTCACTTCCAAAGTCTGCAACCCACCCAGCAATTAAAGGTATTATCCCAGTTCCAATCCTCACCTTCAAGTCTGCCCCCATGAAAAGAAGGTTAGAGCCCTGGCCCCTGGAATAAGCATTACAACCATTCAATTTCAGTTGATACAAGCATTATTTACTCATTGCAGCCTCTACTAAAAGCATAAACTGCGAAGTGAAGACAGGTTGAGATATTCTCCTTTCTAACTACCCTTTCTAAAATTGTAACCCATGGTTAACATTAGAGAGCCTTAAACAGCAGTTTTGCCTTCCCTCCAATTGATTTAAGCAACTAGTTTTTGACTAAATGCATTTTACCACCTATAAAATAATGAATTGAGTCTTATAGAAGGGGACTTCGCAGCTTAAATATCTAGATTGCCGACATGCCTATCAGGCACCAAGACCTATCCACAAAATCTAAACATAGGCATACCTCACAAAAAGTAGGCACAAACTATCAAAATGCCAACTGACCTAAAGAAGTTGGACCCTCTCTATTCCAAAAATTAGAGGACTACTTAAGAATCAAGATATTGTCATCTACAAGAGAAGAGAAGATAAAACCGCATAACTCAGCATCAACACAAACAGTGAAAGTGTTTATGGAATTTGCACACCTCAACTCTTAGATAATTTTGATACAACGATAAAGAGCATCACTAACCTTACACCCTAGCAGGTAAAGACCACACCCAGTACAATCTAAAAAACAGTTTTTTTCTTGTTGGAGGACTTCTGAGACTTCCAGATATTAATTGATTGCTCCATTGCTAAAATATGATAAAACCCAATCAGAGATAAGTAAGGACACTTGTTTACAACTCTACAATCAAAATGAGGTGTACAGTTCTAAGTTATATAGCTGCTAGCATCTGGCCTACAAAGATGAACAATAACAAACCAAAGAATTATTGAAGTTAACAGTTGTGTGAACCAGATATAGAAAACAAAACATCATATTACTCCTACTTGTAAAGGGAGATGCAGAAAGATCAAACCAAAGAATTATTGAAGTTAACAGTTGTGTGAACCAGATATAGAAAACAAAACATCATATTACTCCTACTTGTAAAGGGAGATGCAGAAAGATCATCCTCTATTAGACTATGTGGAATATTGCAAGCCCCTTTGACTTTTCTATAAAAGGAAGGAATGTTGTACACATTCATAAAAATATCGCATTAGAACATAAGAAATCAAAAGGAAAGAAACACAAACAATTCATATAATAATCAAGTTTTGCCAAAATTAGGAAGAGCAATAGTAAGTTTGCCACCATGTTTTCAAGGATTTTAAAAGAATCACTTTTAAAAAGCCAAGATTCACATATTTCTTCATTTTGGATAATTTGCATGACACACACCTGCTGTAAATATAATCATCTAAATTGAAATGTCAATTTCATTGTCAAGCAAAACTGAAATTTTTGCTGCAGCAAGCCTTGTCGTTCCTTGTGGATTCTAGGAGCCTACAGCTATTTGCAAGCTTCAAAAAGAATTATCACAAAACCCAAAAAAAGACACTGGACCAATGCTGTAAATATCGTCTCGGGGAAAGTATCAGCAAGGGTCTGGAATGTAACTTCTCGGTGACATCGGCGGAAAATATCGGAATATCTCGGAAAATGTAGCAAGACAGGTCTAACTCGGAATATCTCAGATATATCGGACAGGGGTTTAACTCAGAATATCTTGGAATATCTCACAGATATATTGGAGAGATTTACAACACTGCACTGGACTTCAAAGATCATTTCAATAGAATCTTAAAATACCCCCAAGTCTACATTAACAGAAGTATCTGCCACAGCATGACAATATAGCATTCCCAAATGGCTCAAGCATTACAACAGGAAAATGCAACCATGATCAATATTAAGGCCCATTGAATGTAATTCTGAGTTACTTTCTAATTGAATTTTGAACACTGCAATGCTTTAAGCAACACAGCACAACTTGAAGTAGCAATGCAACGGTACATTATACATGTTACATGTTTCAAAACGCTAAAACGAGGATGCCAAATCTCTTTTTCACATTCTTCTCAGCTTGCAAGCTACTTATCTGTGTGATATATTAAGGCCCTTTGAACATAATCTTGTATTATTTTAATTTTTTAAATTGAAATTTGAACACTGCAATGCTTTAAGCAACAGAGCACAACATGAAGAAGCAAGTCTAAAATGGTACATTATACATGTCATGTGTTGCAAAATGTTAAAATGAGGATGCCAAATCTCTTCTTCATGTTTTTCAGTTTGTAAGCTACTTATCTCTGTGATTATAAGCCTCAATATAAGGCCAAGAGTCAACTATAAACAATTTAGTTTTTAAAAATTGGCAAATGGGAGAGAAATCAACCCATCTTGGTAAGAAAACACGTTGCCATTTAAAACGTGGGAAGTACCACCATTTTTAAAGAAAACACGGCACCATTTAAATGTGGGAAGTACCACCATCTAAAAATGGTGGTACTTACAACGAAGATGCCAAATCTTTTCTTCACCGTTTAAAATGTGGGATACACCAATATATGCATAAAAACAAATTCAATTTTTTATCCCCAAGAATGCAGCTAAAAGTCATAACTGCAAAACCCCACAAAATTAGCATTTTAAAGATTTTTATTCAATGCTTATTAAAAGAATCTGGCTATCCTTTACATCCAGAACACTTTACCTGAGAAAGCAGAATATGGGCATCTACAAAAAAAATCAGGAAGAAAAGAAATTGGTCCTGACAATAAACAAACACATGCCAATTGAACAGAAGTGAATTTTCCATAAACATGTAAAAGCTATGGAAAATGACTCCCATCTCACACAAAGCTAAGAAAAGCATGCAGATATGCATTTCCATTCCATAGTAGTTGTTGCACCACTCACACCCCCCACCCCCAATTTGTAATATGTAAGAATGAAAGCAGATATATGATGTATCAGTTAAAACATCTTTCATCTTCTGAAATGGAGGCTAAACCCCAAAGCAAGTTATGTATATTTTTAATGCAGACGTGCTGCATTGGCAAAGGATTTTGGACCTGTGACTAGGAAGTATTTTCAAAAAGTCCACTAATTGAAAATAAGAAGCCAGATTGCAAAGAGACTATTGGGGCTTGGATATAACCTTGTATCAACCATGAGTTAGGGTGAGGGAACCAAGTGGGTTAGGGGTAAAAACCCACATAAAGATATGCTCAGACTTGTCAAATCACATTAAATTATCAGGTAAGTAATTAAACAAGTTTTTGTCTTGTTGTCATCTTACCTCCCATAAGAAATTAGACATAACGGATGTATTAATTCCCCTTGTCAACCTCCTCCACCAACCTGCCCTGACTTTCAGGAATAGAAAGCTTGTTCACCAACTTATGATTCCCCTCCCTTTGTGGCAGCTGCATCTTTGTCCAGGCTATGCTTCTTTATTGGCTCTCCTTCACTTTAAAGTCTATAGGTCTTTCTTCTTTGGATAACCTACCTATACACCCATATTTATGTCATTCATCTCCTGCTGTTCTTGTACTCATTTTTCAATTCATCTCATTTTCGAGGGGGGTATGTTTTGCACCCATTATTTTTGGCTTCTCTATAATTGCTAGTTATAGTCACTAGTCTCTTTGACCTATTTTAGACTTTAGCACATTAATATAAATTTCAAAGCCAATTTCAATATTTTCGTCCTTGACCTAGTAAGTGCCAGCAAGGAGACCTTGATCTGATAGTAACTAACAAGGTTGTTATTTTTAAATTTTTATAGTCAAGTTTGATTTTGAGCTGGTAAGGATCAGCCTCAAAGGTAGCTCCACGCTTATTAGGCAAACACATTTTCACCATGGCTTACAATGCCCACACTAACCATACAAAAACACAGTGATTGCAGTCCTAGTGACCTAGGGAATGCTCCAAATCAATGCTGTTTATCTCATCTCAGGGAAAGTATCGGCAAGGGTCTGGAATGTAACTTCTCGGTGACATCAACGAAAAGTATCGGAATATCTCAGAAAATGTCGCAAGACAGGGGTCTAACTAAGAATATCTCGGAATATTTCGGATATATCGGACAGGGTTTAACTTGGAACTTATCGGAATATCGACGATATATCGGAGAGATATACAACACTGCTCTAAATCACCCTCTTAAAAATAACTAACTGTGAAAACCTTCATGCGAAATAATTAGGATTTTGCCAAGGCCCAAGTCTACAAGAGCATGTGAGGCAGTCCTTCCAACCAGTTCTAAAGAGTTGACCTAAATGGAGATAATGCCTCAACAAGGGCCTTAGATATAGACACAAAGCATGCAATTACTCTCCCATGCGGAAGGTCACCAAACTAATTGGGTAGCTATTAGCATACCACCACACTCCCCACCAAGGAGTAACGTAAGGCAACAATCAACTTTAGGGAACACATTGGTGCAACACGACACCTCTTCTAAATTACTAAAATTAGTCTTCTCTCCTAAACAAACTAGTATTGCAAGATGACATGATAGAGGGAGTCTCGCCCACCATCCTCAGTACAAAGTGGACACCTTGTCACCAATCTCAGGGTCAACAAGGCCTTACCCTAATAGCTCTACTCACTAGCACACACCCACAACTCTTACATAGAGTACCATTCTCACAAAATACCTCCCTAATGTTCTCCCCACATTGTTCATGCACCTGTCATGTGAGCTACAAGAGAGTCCTAT
>ML799601.1:89405-110926 GCA_009831015.1 Picea engelmannii
CTGTGAATCACCACTAGAGGCTAAGGAGTAGGCCTCACATCACCAACCGTAGCATCCAACAGAAAGGTTCCAACAATTCAAATACAAAGGATGTCTCCAAAAAAGGTAGAGTCAATACCAAGAATATAATATTTTGAATCTAGAATAGCTCAATATACAAAATACACAACCATGTGTGTTGTCAAAGAAACAGTCCATCGAGTCCAACAAAAGCAAGTCTCCATGAAGACCTCAAGAAAAATCATCAAAGGGGCCAAGAAGGGTTTGAAACCTTAGAATACATGATGATCCAAAAACTCTAGTTCCACAACACTTACGTCAAATGCCACTAGTCAATAGTCCCACAGAGCAACTAAATAACCTAGAAAACTCTGCCACCAAGCAATCCTCATAATGAAATATGAGAAGTGGGCCCCCTAGAGGCGCTAAAGAAATAATTATAAACTCCCATTTCCACAATGCTAATGGCACAAGTAAAAGCCTCCAAAAAAACATAAAAAAAAGGAGAAAACCATATAGTTCCAAAAAAACAACAGTAAATTTCAGCAAAAATTAGAGAAAGATATGCTACATTGCCTTTAGAAGAGCACCAATCTACAAAAAGAATCCCACAAATATGCTAGAAAAAACAAAAAAATGCCAAAAGGAGGAGGGTGTTGATGGTGGAGAGTTAAAAAACCTAAAAAACGATGTTGTCCTTAAACAAGGCTAAGAAAAACCCTAGTTTCAAACCTACAATAGACCTAAAAACAACAATGTTTCACTAAACAAAGAAGAAACAAGGAGGGCACAAACCTACAAAAGATCACCTTAAATACATTGAACAGACCAAAAATTGTGAAAGAGGGAGGGTGTTGGTGAAGGAAAGGGTAAAAAATCCTTAATATCTACTCCTATCCCAAAACAAGTGTGGAAAAACCCTAGTTTCAAACCTAAAACAACCCTAAAATAGCATTGAATAGAGCAGGAAGAGTCCACACTAGCTTTGATAACATGTTGAGATAGAGATCATGGATCTACGGTGAACACTTCAACAAACCCCAAGCCAACATAACACTTGATCAAAAGTGTCACATAAAGAGAAGTGAACCCATGAACAAGAGATATGGTGCCCTTGGGCAAAAGAAATGATCACAAATAAATCCAAGATGATGATAACACTCATAAGGTGTGTACTTATACACAATTTATCAGGTGGGACACCTTCTCCCAATAATACCTAAGTCAACCTTAGCCACCTAGAATAAAAAACAATATTGACTGGGTAGCTATTAAATCATAAACCTAGAAATACAACAATGAGGGTGCTAGCCCCGAGGGCTAGCTTAAGTGATCATGAGCCAGACGTGAGATCTCTTCTCCAAAGTTGGGGAGGTCATGGGTTTGACACTCTTGATCCCCTCGAAGTTAGGCTCTGTAATCAAAGTTGATGATTTACCCCGTTTACCATCAATGGATCATGGGAAAGTACTTAGAGGGTTTTCCGCAAGGTTTTCCTTGAAAAAGAAAACAATGAAGATGCTTGACCATAATGTCAAGTAACCACAAGTGAAGATTACCATCATTTCAACATGTAGTAATTCTAACCCAAAAAAACATAGGAAACGATGGCCCCAAACTAGAGAGTATGGGAGTTGTCTGAAAACAAAAAAAGATGATATACTATTGTCAAGACCTCGAAGTATGTTTACAGAAATAGAAGCATGGAAGAAAGGGCTCAAGACTTGAAATAGTTATCATCCAAGTCTTGTTACCCACCCACGTCAAGGATTACAACACCCTAGACTCTGGGAAGTCCTCTACTGAAACATTGAAAATTTACCTTGGAACCAAAAGATCTAATTAGTAGTGTATGTGTTGAAGTTTTTAGGAATAAACCCTGACTGATTAAAAGTCTAAGAGAGTTCTAGGGTTTGAAGAATTGGTGGCAGGTTTGGAGACCACGGGTTTAACACAAACTACTAGAAGTTGTCAAACAAAGAGGAAAAGAAAGTGTGTTAGGAAAAGGGTGGAGAGAATATGAATCGTGATTGGTAAAGATCTCCTCATAAAGCAAATAATGTCAATGAAGGAGCTAGCTCTAGTAGGTAGATTATCAGTCATTTTATGAGGGAAAATGCCCTAAAAGAATGGATGGTCAAGGTTTGGGAAAATTCTCTAGGACACGCCTAAATTCCACATCCTCGCTCAAGGGCATTTAGTTTCAAGAAAGTCAAGGGTCTCGAAAGGATAAGAAGTGAAAGTTGGTATTGGGAAAATACTTTATTAACCCTTAAGTTGTAGATGCCATGTTTCAATCCTAGGGTGGAGAAAATTTCAATCCTCCCTATTTGGGTTAAGTTACCTGCATTACTACTGGAATTCTAGAGTGAAACCATTTTAAAGAAGATAGAATGGAAACTAGGGGTTTTGGTGGGGCTCAAGAAGGAACCTTGTGAATCAAAGTCGAAATCAATGGCATAAATTATGGTCAAAATGGATTTGAGGCTAGGGCTACCAAAATGTATTGAACTGGAAGTTGGCAATCAAGTTTTCACCCAAATTTTGGATTATGAGGGAGTGTTGTTCCGATGTGATCGTTGTCACCATTATGGAGTCTGGACACATCAAATATCAATGTCCTTATAAAAAATCGCATGAGCAAAAAAGCTAGAAAAAGAAGGTCTATATACGCGAGAAGAAAAAAGGGATACAACCAGAGCAAGTTGTCATAAGTATAGTCTGTGGTGAAAAAAGCACGGGTCCAAATGCCCATGGGAAAGAAAGGAGACTAATGGTTCTTCCTTCGCCATCTTTCAAAAGAATGCAAATTCCTTGCAATTCCATCTCTATTCCAAATGTCACATCAAATGAAATTATAAATCATGAGGAGGAAGCAAATTCAAAGCATGCAAGGGCCTCATGCATGTCTTAACCTTATATCCCCTCTCGCCCATAATTATAAACAATAATCAAAAAGAATGGGGGAATCTAGTAAATTTCATTAATGGGGATAATTTTGAAATACCGAACAAGGTCTCCCAACACTCTTATATCCCATATTTTGACCCTCGAGCATTCCAAACCCTAGTAGAAAAACCCAATAGGCAAGAAAAGGCCCACCATCACCAATCCTCTTGAAATTAATTATGGGCTTTCAATTTCCCAGGAGATAAACGAGGTTTTACTCAGACCAAAGGGCGATGGGGAGAATGGATAATAGTCGAAGGAAAAAGCTCACCCTCCCTCTAGCCCCCTTAGGTCTCTTCCTCCCTGAGCAAAGGAACTTTCAGACCTAGAAAAAGCTCCATCTTCTAAAATATCCTAGCATTAAGAGGCCAACTCCAAGCCCATGCAATTACCTAGCCAACTTAGATCCACAAAATCTTGGGAGGAAGACTTCGATCTAGGGGAAGTAAAAGGAGGACTTAACTTTGATGGGGGTATGTCTCAAATAGTCACCAGGCAAAGGAAGTCCAAATTGAAATTAGCACAGAAGAAGGCATAACGTGAAATTAAAAGAGATAAATAACAGCATATTATAAGGGCCATAGAACAAGGAAGGCTCAAGGTGAGATGCTAGTACTCAAAATCAACAAGAGAGGATTGGGCTCCCCTCATAAAAAGCTATCCCTAAAGCTCATGTGCAAGCTTCACAAAGTGGATCTAACTATGGTATAGGAAACTATGATATATGCTCAATGTGCCCAATGTATTCTTTCCTCTTTTCTAAAGAATTGGCAACTTTTAGGAGTAAACTCAAATGGTAAATCGCAGGGAATCTATAGAGATGGAAACCCTCCTTACAATTGATTAACCATTCTTTAATCCCTGCATGAAATTGGATATAGATAAATTCTCTAGAATTAGGTAAAAAGATCTCTATAATCAACATGTAAGGACCATACATTGACAAGAAAGAATTCTGGGGCATTTTCTTTACAAGGGATTGTCTCAAAGAGGAATATACAAATCTGGGAGGGGATTTAAATTTTGTTAAAAGGAGAGTAGAGATATGTGGAGACGTCGCCAAAATGGACCCTCCAATTGACTACTTTGTTCATAATATTGAGGAAGTAAGGCTATGTGATGTTCAACCTATAAGCCTTGTGCCAACTTGGAGGAATAAAAGAGCAAGAAAGGAAGAATTTTCAAAGAGATTAGATCATTTTTTGGTCTCAAAAAAGTTAATGAAAGATTCACATAGAATCAAACATTGGGTAGGAAATCGAGGCTTTTCTAGATCATTGCCCCATATTTCTATAGGTGGTGAAGAACGAAAACAAGCTAGTTGGTCCCTTCAAATTCAACCCAATTTGGCGTCAAGATAAGGAATTTGTAAAAAATATGGATTTGGAAAGGAGACATATCTCAACTTCTACACGAGAATCATCAATGTTTCAGTTTGTGGACATCCTAAGAAGAGTGAAAAGAGCAACATTGTCTTGGGCTAAAGAAAAGTACTAGTACCAATGACAATCCGAGGAAAAATTGGTAGAGTTGGAAGGAGTGAACTCCCAAATGTATACAGCCTAAGTGGGCCTAATGGTTAAGAACGTGTGTTTCCTCTTAAGAGGTCACAAGTTCAAATCCAGAGGGGGGTAGAGTATGTATACCTCCGTAGACTTTACCAGTCAAATCGCTGGGCGGAGGGGTTTCCCTTGTCCCACAAACAAGGGGGTCTCATACACCAATTTGGTGTGGCTTGGCCGTGACCTTAAAAATAGATTATTATTATTATGAACAAAAGAATAGGGAGTTTTTTCTGTTGAATAAAAGACAACTCAAGCTTTATGGGGACATAAAAAAGGAATTTTTGGAGAGGGAGAACTCCAAGTGGAGAATGAAAACAAGAGCTTTATGGCTGACATAACAGGATGAGAACACTAAGTTCTTCTAATGTTGTACTAAACAAAGGAAAAACAATAATACCATCAAGGAATGCAATCAGATGATGGGAAGACAGTGAGAAGATTTAAAGAGATCACAGATTTAGGGGTGTCCATTTCAGAAAATTCTATAGAGAGCCAAAAAGAGCAAATATTCCAAAAATAATAAAACTAGCCTCTTACTTTCCCGGGTTTATAGATGAAGAAGTAAACGAGATTCTAATGTCTAAAATCACCAATGGAAAACTAAAAGGAGTGGTAGAGTCTTTTCAAAAGATTAAAGCCCTGGCCCAAATAGGTGGTCAACAGAGTTTTATCTAGGTTTTATGAATTAATGGAAGGCCTACTCAATGTAGTTAAAGCCCTGGCCCAAATAGGTGGTCAACAGAGTTTTATCTGGGTTTTATGAATTAATGGAAGGCCTACTCAATGTAGTTAAAGCCCTGGCCCAAATTTGTGGTCAATAGAGTTTTATCTGGGTTTTATGAATTAATGGAGGGCCTACTCAATGTAGTAGAAGAGTCCTGACTTTTAGGACATGTACTCGAAGCTATCAACTCTACCTTAATAGCTCTAGTTCCCAAGAAAAAAAAAATCTTTTGAGGAATTCAAACCTATCTCTCTATGTAATGGTCTTTACAAAATCATTTCTAAAGTCATTGCCACAAGACTAAAAGGAATATTCTTAGATACTATATCTAAAGAGCAATTTGGTTTTTAAGAAATGGACATAGTCATGATGCCATAGGGATAGCACATGAATCTTTACACTCAATCAAGACTAAGAAGGCTCGACACACGGTGATTAAGTTGGATCTCTCCAAAGCCTATGACAAGGTAAGTTGGTTGTATTTAAGGCTAATCCTCATTCACATTGGACATTGTGTGCCCTTTGTCAACTAGATAATGGGTTGTCTAAATTATGTTTCCATCTTAGCCCTAATCAATGGTTGGCCTCTGGCTTTTCCAAGTCCTTAAGCAATACACAACTTTACTTTTGATAGTGTCATGTGTTGGCTAGCTAGGAATTCAAGTACTTTTTAGGGAACTGAATCCCCTCCCTTTCAACTACACCAACAAATAAAATTTCTTTGAAGGAATCAATAAAGTCCTAAAAGAAAAACAATGGTAAGCGAGTTGAAGGTAAACAAGCCCGGGCCATGGGCTTTCTTTGATGGTGGATGCCAAGGAAAACTTGGATAGTGTGAGGTCGAAGGAGTAATATTCCTCTGAAAATCATACAAAATCGTTTCCAAAGCAACACTAGGGAAAGGCACCAATAACATTGTTGAGTGGAAGGCTTTGCCAATATTGTTGAGGTTAGATAAGGAAAGAGGCATTACAAACATATAGGTGATGGGGAAGTCAAAGTTAGTTGTTGACTAGGTAAAAGGATGAATTGAGATGTTAAAACTTATCCTAAGGCCATTGTTTGAACAACTTAAAGCACCAATAGCTTCCTTTTTTATTTTATTTTCACACATCTACATAGAGCTCAATATGGAAGCAGACACACTATTCGAAAAAGCACTAGAAATTCCAAAAGGAACATGGGAGATTAATGAGGAGGAAGTTAGGGTAATCTATCCAACGTCTTCCCCGATCTTGCCTTTATGTCTTTTATGCTAGGTTTAAGGCCTTCAGTGACACCCACTGAGCGCGCGCATGCACTGCTTGAGCGGATTCGAAGACGAGTCGGGCAGAGAGCACAAGGAGGATGCGATCGATTGGGCGAGTACTTGTCATATGGGCGTGGGTAGAGGAGCACCTTGGAGGCACAATGGTGATGTGCGAACCCAAGGGGGCATACACCCCACTTCCCTTGTGACGGATGCTGTAGACTTGGGTTGCTCTTGGAAAAGGACGAGTGGACCCACCTGCCCTTGGCAGCATGGACGCGTTGGAGAGGTTGGATGACCCCATCGACACACCCACGTAGACTCACATCAATCGACACAAGGAAGAGCACAAGGCAAGGAACGCACACCCAATGATGGGGCGCATTGGTCCAATAGATGCGAGAGTTGATGGGCGCACGAGTTCGTTTGGACGCACCAAGTCCAAGAAGGGACACGTCGGTTCATTTGGGCACAATGATTCACGAAGGGGCACGACACACTCAAAGGACGTGACGATTCGCGAAGGTGACATTTGGAGTCCATATAAGAGCACAAGGCACACAACCAAGAGGCAAAAGCAAGTGAGCAAGACATGGGACAAGAGTTCAGTCTAAGGTGGGGTGCACAGCTGGGGCACACCGCAAACTAAGGAAAGGAGGTGCAACGAAAGAGTCTTGGTGTGACGAATCTACAAGTCTAGAATGTTTTGTTGTATGGGGTGAGTCGTGAGACTCTGCCCAACTTTGTAACTGGGACAGTAGTGCCCTCTCTGCATTGTATTGTATCTGTTTTACAATATAATAAACGAAGCCAGGTATTAGGCATTGTTAGTGCCACCCGCACTATATCTATGTCTCCTATATTTCGCATGTTTTCCATTGTATCCAGAATGACTAAGTGTTAAAGAATGTTAACAATTGCCTTAGTATACAATTGAGTTGCACAGAGTAGGAGTGTGACTCGTCTGTAGGCTAGAACAGAGTATGGGTATGCTCTAGTGAAATGGCATAGTCTGAGTGAAGTATCCTTGGTTGAGCCAAGCTGCCATGTGAGAACCGGCATGGTGTCGCAAGTCCACAAGATGCCAAGGGTTAGACTTGGGCATGGCTCTTGGGGGCATGACATTAGGAACAATGCAGATTTCTAATATTCAACTTTACATTGTGTACATTATGGTGATAGGGGCTAAAACCCTTGTTTTTTGGTTATTTTGATACATGGGTGACAATATGTAAGAGCAATATATGCTCATGGAATGTTTTTATTCTTTCATGTTAGACTATTATGATGTTCCACTATAGAGTTATTTTTACAAATGGTAAACAAAGAGTTCTTATGCTCTTTAAAAATGTAACTTTTGTTCATATTGAAATATAAGTTTACAATTTTTTCCAAAGAAAAAAATATAGCCCAAGGGGTTAGCTCAACCGATCATCGCCAATGTTGCAAGGCATTTGGCTAGTAGCAGGTGTTCAATTTGAATCCTCCTGAGTTAGTCGCACTAGTCTACACCAACAAGTTTACTAGGGATGCCATCCATAAATGAGTGGAACTTGGAAGCATCCCTTTGGTTTACTTGTGAGGTTTTCCTTGCAAAAATAAATATATAAATAATATATATATATATATAGAGAGAGAGAGAGAGAGAGAGAGAGAGAGATTATTGTCATCCCCTAAAAAATTTGGGGGTGTGCTCTAGTTGTTCCAAACACTCCTCTATCCCCATCACTCCCATTTTCCAGAAACCATTGTGCAACATGGGTTAATAAATACATGATTTATATATTAAATTGTCATTTGTGTATATCATTCTAATTTTCCTAATCATTTCATTCTAATTTAATGATAGTTTTCTATTTAAAAACCATGTACCCATTTCAAATTTTTGTGCAACTTAAGACACGATTGAGTGAATTTAATGGACTATGCAGCTTCTACAAAAAAAAAATATTAAGGGATTTGGAGTCTTCATGACACCATTCACTAATCTTACAAAGGCAAACAAGTTCAAATAGAGAGTGAGAGAGAGAGAGAGAGAGATTATTGTCATCCCCTAAAAAATTTGGGGGTGTGCTCTAGTTGTTCCAGAAACTCACACCCCCTATCCCCATCACTCCCATATTCTGGAAACCAATGTGCAACATGGGTTAATAAACACATGATTTATCTATTAAATTGTCATTATCATTCTAATTTTCCTGATCATTTCATTCTAGCTTATTGATAGTTTTCTATTTAAAAACCATGTACCCATTTCAAAGTTTTGTGCAACTTAAGACACAGTCGAGTGGAGTTAATGGACTATGTAGCTTTTACAAAAAAAGAAATATTAAGGGATTTGGATGCTTCATGACACCATTACTAATCTTACAAAGGAAAACAAGTTCAAATGAATAGAGGAAATAAATACCACCTTTTTGCATTTGAAAAAGGTAATGACTTCTATCCTTGTACTCGCACTTTGAGATTTCTCACAGCCCTTTATTATGGAATGTTATGCATCATTCACCAACATAGAGGTTGTCCTTATGCGAAATCCATAGACAATTTCCTTTGAAAGCAAGAAGTTGGATAAGGAGAAGTTATTATGCACTTATGACAAGGAAATGTTCACTCTTGAGCATACTACAAGAAAATTCAAGCAACATTTGTTGGGGCAACACTTCATTACTTCCTTATCTAGGCAAACCACTAGAGCTTGAGGTATAATCTAGGAAGAACTTGAGTGAGCAACAAGCAAAGTCGGTAAGAAAGTTACAAGGTGTGGCTTTGAAATTCAATATAAGAGAGGAAAAAATAATGTGGTTGTAGATTCATTACCTCGCTTGTTGAGTTACAAGTAATATCTGTAGTGGAACTTTGGTGTAAAGAAGAGATATCGGTTGAATATGCCAAGGATGAGAAGGTTGTTGCTACGTTACAAGAACTAGGGAAGGTAACAATGTTCACCCTTTTCTATGCTATAGGAAAATTCAAGCAATATTTGTTAGGGAAACACTTCATTATCCGAGCAAACCATTAAAGCTTGAGGTATTTTTAATTGGGAAGAACTTGAGTGAGCAACAAGCGAAGTGGGTAAGCAAGTTACAAAGTGTGACTTTGAAATTCAATATAGGAGAGGGAAAAATAATGTGGTTGTATTTTCATTATCTCGATTATTGAGTTACAGATAATATCTATAGTAGAAATTGGGTGAAATGAAGAAATATTAGTTGAACATGCCAAGGATGAGAAGGCCGTTGCTATGTTACAAGAAGACAGCACATTCTTGGATGATCTGATTTTCTACAAGAACCACATATATATTGTACCTAGTGTTAAATATAAGGAGGTCTTAGCTAAAATCAATTTCTTGCCTACTATTGGTCATGCTAATCTTTTAAAGACATGTTACAGCTTAGCGTGTAAATTCTTTTGGAAGGGTCTTAAAGCAAATGTGAAAAATTTTGTTGCTTCGTGTGAGACCTATTAGAGGAATAAAACAAAGATTGTGAAGCACCCATGTTTATTATAAGTTATAACCTTTGCCCATTTCCAACGAGAAATGGGAATCCAATTAGCATGGGCTTCAATACAGGTTTGCCTATAACCTAGTGGGAGGGGGTGGGCTCTATCTTCAACATGGCTGATTGATTGACTGGCTATGCCCAATTTATTCCCATGGATGCCAATGTCAAAGCTTCACATGTTACTGAGCTATTTATGCAACAAATGTTTACGTTGCATGGGATTCCAAAGAACATTGTTAGTGACCAAGGCCCAAAGTTCATCAACGACTATAGGAAGGAATCGTTTTAAATGGTTGGCACCACCTTGACCCCAAGCACTAGTTATCACCCTCACCAATGGACAAACACAGATTGTTAATAAATGTCTAGAAGAGTACTTAAGAAACTGTGTTGCAACTTGCAAGACAACAACCTTCCTGGCAAAAATTACTTGCACTTGGAAAAAAATTGTACAATACAACATACACCACATGCACTTGAATGTCACCATTTAAAGCCTTTCATAGTTATGACCCACCTTTGCTGATTGATTTGACCATTGAAGACACTCAAGCATTGGTTGTCAGACATTTTCTCGAGGAAACCCAGCAAAAACTGAAGCAGCAAAAGGAGAACCTCAAATTGGCCCGAGATGGGATGAAGTCCCAACAGGTCCAGCACTGCAGTGAGTGGAAATTTGAAGTGACAGATTGGGTTCTCTTGAGACTCAACTTCATAATCATTTCTCAAAGGCAAAAAGGTGGGGAAACTTGGAACTGAATACCATGTGCCCTTATAATGTTCTAACAAGAGTAAGACAGTTTGCATATACTCTTGAACTGACAGCAATATCGTGAGTGCATAACACTTTTCATGTCTACTGCTTCAAGAAAGTGGTAGGGAAATCATCTTGCCTCCTCTAGATGATGGATGACATGTTCTTGTAATTCTAGAGTGCATTTGGCAACTCTAGAGAAGAAGTTGGAGACTAAGGTTCTACCAGAATACTTCATTCAGTGGAAGAATTTGCCATTGGAGGATGCTACATGGGCAGGCCCTAAAACACAGCAACATCAAGCACTACAATTGCTATCGGGCGAAGCAATTCAAGAAAGTGCAACTGTTATGATATCTAAAGTAACCTGCTTCAGTGTTAGTTATTGGTACTTTGAAATTTGTGTGGATTATTAGAATCTTTAATAGTCATTTATAATTTCTGTTAGTTAACATTTTTATGTTAAGATAAAGTCTATTACAGTCAATTGTGCTTTCCTGTTAGTTAAAAGAGTTCTATGTAAAGTCTAGTTATACCACACACAAAAGACAAAGAAGCTAAGGTGGGAACATAAGCTTACAAAAAGCTCTTACATCTTACAGTGGCGATACTTTTTAAGGAATGTGTTATTGCAGGTAGTCTCTGAGAGGCTGTTCTTGACGAAGGGCAGCATTCATAGAGCCATTGGATTTGGGCCTGGGTTGGTGGTCATACATCCTTAATGAAGTATTTGATCATATATGTTGTTTTCTATTATTCAGGTGTTGTTACTACTGCTGCACTTTTTCTTCCATTGGTACTCTAGAAACTGCTATCAGATGCAATCATGTACTATTGACTATTGCTGGAATTACTGGTGTTGTTACAGAACATATTGCTGTTAGTGCTGGATTTACTGTTGTTGCAGCAGAAATTTTCCTGTTGTTGACTATTGTTATTGCCCTGTTAGTTTCAGAATTCATTAGTTTCCAAGCTCCAGGTTTCTGTTGAGAGTCTCAGGAAAGTTGTTTTTAATTTCATAATGTATGAAACATCACATCAATAAAGGTTCTATTTTGAGGTTTTTCCACACATGGTTCAGTGTTGTGTCATTTTTTAGCTTCTGTCAAACTCTCCAGATTTAAAACAAATTCAAATTTATCCTATTTCGGTTTTCAGAAATTTCAGAATGTTTAACTGCCTGTGTTCTGACTTCAATATATCTCATGTATTGGGAAAGCCTGAGTTTTTCCTTAGCTGCTTCAGCGAGTAGATTTCAGCATAGCAACTGATCTCAGCTGTGTTTATCCAATCAGCAACAAAATGAAAAGATGGGAGATCTTGTATGTAAGTTTGAAAGCAAACATAAAAAGATCCTATAAAATTCTCCTTGAAATATCAAATATACGATATTTTAAAGATCCTATAACATTCTCCTTGAAATATCAAATATACGATTTTTTAAAGATCCTGTAACATAAATGCACTGCCATTAACTTTGTGATTACTATGACAGTAACAAGAAAAACATTGAAGTACAAAGGCCAATAACTAGTTCTAAGGCATCAAAACACTTGAAAAGTGCGGTATGCTAGTTCTAAGCATACAAGAGCAATGATATAATAAATTTTAGGAATTTGTTCAATAGTATGAGACTAGCTCAACAAGACAAACACAATCTCAAATTCTGGAATCTACCAAAAAATAATTGCAGAAATAAATCATTGCATAGACCTTCACACTGTAGGGAATATAACCACAATTGTGCAGGCAATGCTAATAGTACAAGAAAAATGGAACTGAACAAACACATATATGGGCCATAGTTGTGATGATCAATAAGAAAGAGCATGTTTTCATAAATGATCAAGAAAATAAAAAAATTCAGCCTCAAGCATTGGAAGAAACCAAACCTTAGTTGATAACTCCGTGTCATCATTTTTGTTCTTCTTTTCGTATCCAGGAGGTGGGAATGGTAAACAGCGTGACATTGTGCAGAACAGGTGAAGCCTTTCAGCAACAATCGCTGGTAGCCTAACTTCTGGGAATGTTGACACAACTCCGGTACAGAACTGCAACTCTGCTCCCAATCATGCACCATGTCACTGCAATCATCTCCGGCTCACCCTAAAAAGGATCAAAAAAAATAAAAATAAAAGTGGCAGATCAAAGTGTTCTTGCTTCTGAAACTACTACAACACTCTGTATTAGTTAGACTCGGGCAACACAAAGAGTTCACTGCTGGCAGTGCTTGAACTTGTCGGATCCCACACAAAACTGGTTTAATGCCAAGGGAACTGCAATTGAGCAGAAAATAGCCTAAAACAATAATTTTGCTGGCAACGTCAGAGCTCAAAGATGACTTTTGAGTCACTTGTGCCTTTGACAAGTGGAGGCAATTGTAAAAATAAGAATGACAATCCTACAGAGTGATGTTCTTCTGCAGCCACTATCGGGAATTGGAATGAGCCATATAACATATGCAAATAAACCTCCCAAAATGCTCAGTCGTAGAACTGTTTCTCAACAATATGCCCAGGAGAGCTTCTTAAATAGATACCACAATAATTCACCTGCCAGTATCTCTATCGGATTCACCTTTCCATGTCAGAAGTCCTGCGCAAAACCGATGCGATGCATTGCACAACTGCATAACTAAAAACCCCTACTGCAGAGTAACTCCATTCCTAAAAAGAAAACTCGAATGATCGAACACTAACCATTCTGCCTGCTTTTCTCTGAATGTTATAGACCTTTCTGGGATTACCTATTCATCACCTACCAAGCTTTCTCACTAGAATCACTTCTTAGGTTGAGAAAAACGTTTCTACATACTCACTCATCAAGAAAATGAAAATCCCCAGTATCTTGCTGTGAATCCCCAAAAGCGACGATCTAACGTCTTAACAATAAAATCCAGCAAAGAGTGCCGATCCTTTAAACGGAAATAAATTCAAACTCTCTGTCACTCAAAGCAACATCACAGCTCCTGTTCCGTAAACCCATACTCATAACGAGGGTAAACCATTGAACGCTCCACCAAATTTGGATTTCCAACAATTCGGCCAAAACTAGGGCAAAGTGTGCAAGAAAAGGCAACCTTCAATCAGAACTAATGTATGAATTGCCTTAGAAAACTCTCAGTAAAAGTCTGTTTGCGTAAACTAACAGCAGTTCGACCCCCTACGGCTGATCTTGCCCCTGAATTTCCCTTGTATATCAAACTTCAACATGCAAAATTGGGGTACACAGGTACAAATTTTTCGGCGGTTGAGCATTAATCAGTTTTGAAGGCCGTCACTGAGTGCGGCCAGAAAAAGCAGAAGGCGCAACAAAATTGACCTTCTTCTTCTAACAGACACTTCCTGAGCTCTACCCTCCCCTGCCATGCACTCATTGACGGTTGCCCGGAGTTCATTAACTAAAAATGTACCGTTATTTTTCTTTTAAACTCCGGAAAATAGAAATAAAACAGAAACCCAATTCGCAGAGTGAAAAGAGATTCAGACTTAACCCCAAGAAAACCCAAACCCCGGCACTTAGATTCCCGATTCTTTCATGGCGAAAACCTAAATGCACTGTATCACAGCATCGGAATAAAAATACAAGTGCAGTGAAGAGGATCTTTTACCGTGCCCGCTAGAAAGAAAAACATCTGTGAAGTGGGGCAAGATCGGCCTCTACCGAGCACCAGATTACAGTAAAAATGTAAGCTCTGGCTGCCGATTCCCGCGGGCCATGGCACAATTTGCGCACCGGCCGGTAGAGCCTTGTAATGGGGTTTGATCTGTGTATATTACAGGGAGTTTTGTGACCGTTTTTGTGGGCAAAGGTGGAGCCGAATGCCTCTGAGGGTTTCAAACCCAAGTTTTTTCCGCACACGAAACGAGTGCTCGTCTCGAGGAAGAAATGAATAAAGGAAAGGAAGAAGTTACGCCCCCGCATTTATATAGCGGGGGAACACCACTAACTGGAACAGCAGGGCCTAAAATAATTAATTTGGAGAGAGAGATTAAATCAGGAAGTTGCGTTGTTTGTAATTACTATTAATTTCAAATCTTTTGTTTTCAATGTCATTTGAGTTGTATTAATTTTGTCAAAAGGGGGTTCTGTAGTGAGGTTTATCATAGTTGTACACCAATCCTATGGCAATCTTTTTGGCCTCAATTTGGCGTTTTTGGTAATAATGGTCAAATAGAGGTATTGTAGTGTATGTGGACTTAACTTGTCATCATCACAATCATTTTTAAAATGATTTTAGGAGTTTTTTTTTTTTTTTTTTAATTTATTTTTATTATAATAATAATAATAATTTATTTTTAAGGTCACGGTTAAGTTACATTAAATTGGTGTATGAGACGTTCTTGTTTTGTGGGACAAGGGATCCTCTGGATTTGAACTTAGGTATACATACCCTACTCCCCTCTGGATTTGAACTTGTGACCTCTTAAAAGGAAACACATATTCTTAACCATTAAAATCAAGAAAAAAAAGCTCTAAATAATTTTGATAAAAAAAAAAATTTAATTAATAATTATAAATATTATAAAAAAAAATTATTTAAAAAAATAAAAAATTAATACAATAAATGTATTTACAAAATAAATTTAATATTTAAATTAAAATGGTTATTTATAATATAATAATTGTTCTTTATGTTGTAGTTGTTGCTCTTTATGGTTCAAAAGGATTAAAGGCATGTTTCTCAAAACATATTAATAATTGAATTAATTTTATTTTCAAAAAAATATATTGAATTTGTTTATAATTATTATGAGTTTAATTTTTAAATTGTTGATTAATGTATTAAATTAGTATAGATTTATTTTAATTTGGTTTATAGGAATTTAATTTTTTTAGGTGAAAAGTTTTTTTAGAGTGCAAAATTTGAAGAATGGTTAAAGGTTTGCACTTCTAGAGATTTGATCCTTTTATGCGCTTGATCTATGTTAGTGGTAATATATACCTGTTTTGATTATTGTGTCCATTGATTAATTGAGTTGACTTGTTGTTTATATGTATTTTTTATTTATGTATATTTTAATTTTTATTATTATTATTTTGTGGATTTTTTACTATTATTTTAATGTGTTATGTTACATCAACATCTCTCCCATTCTAAGTTGTAAAGCGTCTTTCACTCAATGTGGTTGGGATGTGTTCTTGCTTTTTCTTATGTTTATGTGGTTTATTAAAAATGATTAAAAAATATTTGTTTAATTAAATGATTCATTATATATTTATAAGTGGGTAAACTCACTTTTTAGGCCATAGCATTGTGTCTATCTTGATAAATTCATTTTTTCTAAATTTAGATTATTTAGGTCACTTTAAATTTAGATTATTTAGGTATTTTTTCTAATTTTTTGTGAAAAAGTGTTGTCACTTTTTGGTCTTTTGGGGGTATATTTTCCAATCAATTGCAAGTAATTGTTCAAAGTGCATATTTTAGTGGTTGAGTTTGTATAATGCTAATCCCCTAGGGTTTTTCAAGAGGTTGAATCTTTTTATGCATTCAAAAATACAATTTAAACAACCAAAAATTGTGATTTATCATTACATTAGTGTGATAAATGTCAAAAAGTAAAACATTTAGACAACATCATTTTTTATATCTTGAATAGATTGGACTTCCCTTAAGAGTTAGTCTTAAGAGGTGTGTGTTATGTAGAGAATCCAAGACTATGTCATCATATATTTATAAAATAAGTTAATCTTATAAGAAACAAATCATTTTTCTAATTCTTTTTCTAATCATAAATTTAATAGAAATTTGAGAAACGAGTAGAATTTTATCTTAGTTCATGTATGATGCAACAATGTCTTTAATGATTTTACCCAAAACCATATCATCAAAAATTATGAATCAATAAAAACTCTAACTTTTTATATAATCAAATTTCAACTACAACAAAAAAAAAAAAATTATAAAAAATAAATCATTTCAATATTTATTCAACACAATCCTAAATAAATTAATATACAACTTGGCAAAATTATACTACATCCAAAAACAAGTTAGACTAAACAACTCACTGGGTGGCACAGGACTGGAGATGGTTAACTGAAAAGTTTGAGCACAGAATCCTACACTGGTGTAATAGATGTTTAACACTGGGTGGCAGATACATATTAATCAAGGCAGTTCTGGAAATCCTTTTGGTTTATTGGATGGCTCTGGCACACATCCCTCTATCTGTGATAAAGAAGCTCCGCCAGTTGATTTTTGCCTTCCTCTGGAATGGCAGCAAGCAAAACAGAGGCTTCCATCTCTGTGGGTGGGAGATCCTCTCAAAGCCAAAAGCTCTAGGAGGCTAGGGTCTAAGGAACTTGTACCTCTTCTACCATGCTCTCTCGGCGAATATGCTTTGGCGAATCCTGATGGCACCTGGCATATGGAACAAACTTATAAAAGATAAATATATCTCCCACTAGTCGGTCCACTCCTGGCTCAGATCAGCTACCACTTCTCCTCGGGGGGGGCTCACAAACGTGGAAGCACCTTCTAAAGTCGCTCTCGATCCTCCTACACTGGATTGTGTGGCTGCCCGACTCTGGATTTGCTATAGAAATTGGCAGGGACGCTATCCTTGGCATGGGCAAAAAGGCCTTGCTTTCATCGAGACTGTTGGATCACCTGCATAGTTTAGGATTCCATTACATGTTTCATTTAAAATCCCCACACAACTGCAACTTACTTGGAGAATCCTGGGTTACTAGCTCCACGTTGGAACTAGACAGAGAGCTCACAATTGAATGGAACAGCTACACACAAAATCTCATTGAAGCTAGCATCCGTCTACAGGAGTGATCAGACATCCTCATCTGGACGAGAGGCGATAAATATGGACTTATATCAGTTAAAAACATCTACAATGCGTTGGCAGAAGCGACATGGAACACCCGCGATCGGTCTTGGCGCACACGGTTGTGGACGTGGAATTGCCCATTGAAACTTAAATTATTCACCTGGCTTTTGACAGAGAACAAAATCCTTGTCTGGGATATCCTCCAAAGACGCGGTTGGTCAGGCCCCAATCGCTGCATTTTGTGCAAGAAGGACAGTGAAACTTCCCATCACCTCTTCGTGAACTGCAATTTCACTCGACAAGTTTGGCATCAACTCACAGCTACTCTAAAAATTTTCGAACAGTGGATTGGTCCCTCGGCGTATTCTTGCTTTATCTCTTGGTGTTCTAGACACCAGATCTACCCCACGCTGCCAGCCACCTGTTGCTGGAACGTATGGCTAGTGAGAAATGCCGTCATTTTTTATGATAAGCTCCCCTCGATTCACTTGGTGACAAATTTCATTCTTACAGCAGTCGACCGTCCTATCACTCCCCAACTGGTCAGCCAAACCGCAGATCTACTACAACTCTTCCTTATGACAAAGCCATCGCATGGTTTGACAGAGCAGCACAACTAGATGGAACTCTTTGTGGGGCGGGGGGTCACATCCTCATAAACTCCCACACTTCCTACAGATGGACTCTCAACGACGGACAAGGCACCAACACCAAGGCCGAACTTATGGGGGCGTGGGCATCCCTTATCCTGGCTTAAAGGCTGAACATTGAAGTGTTGCTACTTCTGGGAGATTCAAAAGTCATTATCGATTGGATTAATGGCAAGGTCGACCTCCGATCAGCAGCACTGGAATGCTAGAAAGAGAGAACAATTGAAGCCACAAGACTTATCAAGTGCCTCTCTGCCTCACACATCTACAGAGAAGACGATGTTATTGTGGACTATCTATCAAAACAGGCATTATCCCGGCCCCTCGGTTTCGTAACTTTCTCCCGATGGGAGGATGGCAATGAGGGCCCCCCAACAATGCTCAAAATTTGAAGGGAAAGACACTAGATTATCTGATCTTCTCTTTGTAACAAAATATTAATGATTCTGGCGGTAACTCTAGTCAGATTGACTTAGTCTGGATGTTATGTCATTATGCGAGCAGCAATCGACGCTCCATCAAACGTCTATGTTTTGTCATTGACCGTTGTTTTTGTAAATTTTTATATCCTTCTGAATATAAAGAGGAATTTTCCCGTGGAAAAAAAAAACAACTCGCTTAATAATAAATCATATTCAAAAATAAATAAACTTTTTTTTCTTTTTTTTTTAACTATAACGGGTATGGAATTTATTTATCTGAAGTCATAATGGGTCTTTGCCAAAGCGACCCCTAATACAATGCAGTTTTCTAACTGTTGTTGCTTTTGATCTACAGCATTCTCAGGGAATTTGAACAAAACTTTCATTGTTTACAATTAGCAGTCCTTTCATGAGTGTGTTGCCTTTGTTCGCCATCTGATCAGCTTCACTGTTTGACTTTCTAAGAATATGATAAAACTTGCAAGAGTCGAAGTCTAGAAGAACTCTCTTCAATCTGACCAAGGTTTTGTTGAGGCTGGCATTGTTGAACCGTGCCTCCATGTTTAATTTTTTATTATTATATCTGAATCTCCAAAAACTTGAAGGTCTTTGACTCCTTTCTCTCTTGCAATAAGGCATGCTTTGAGAAGCCCTAGAATCTCAGCTTGATTGTTGGATTTCTGGCCTAATCCCCAGCAGAAACAGTCTTTTGAAGACCCATCCGGGGAGTAAATGACCCCCCTAGCACCAGCGACACCGGGATTTCCTTTGGACGCCCCATCAAAGAAAATTGTGGTTAAATTTTGAGACCGCCACCAAGACTGGAAAGTGTCATCATCATCTCTTATGCGCCAATCTGGATTGACAGTTTGTGGGAAGAGGAGATACTTACACAGATAAAGCACAAGAGGGCCTAGCCACCTCTTTTCCTCAAGCAGTAACGAAGGATCCTCTTTAAAATACTGTTGTTGGGCCGCTTCCAGGAGGAAGGATTTAGCTTTTGCAACTACTTGCAACGGGGAGTGTCGCAGCGCTTTGAAAATCAGCTGATTTTGCGCCAAAGTGATTTGGAAGGGATTCGTTGGGGGTAGAAAAGACTCCAAGAGGCAAAGAGATCCGCAACAGAATTCTGGAGAGGGAATGAAATCTGAAAGTCCTGTAGAATGAGTCCCCAAACCTCTTTAGCAAAAATGCAATCCATGAATAGGTGATGGGCTGTTTCGGAGTTATTGTTGCATAACACGCATCTGTGAGGCCCCACTATGTTCCTTTTCTCCAGATTATCTCCCGTTAGAAGTGTATTGTGTACCAGGGTCCAGAAGAAGAAGTTCACTTTTGGTAAGGCTAGAGGTTCCCAAACGTTTTTCCAGAAAGCCGGTGTTTGACTGTTGTTTCTTGAGGCCTGCAAAACTCTATATCCTGCTGTTGTGGTGTATACATCAGTCTGGCCCCAACCCCAGCTATCTTTCATGGTTCTATTGACAGGGGCGGTGTACTCCAGCAGATCTACGAGCATGGATTGTTTAAGAGATAATTGAGCTGGGACTCCTTGAAAATCCCATCCTGCCCAATCTCCATGCTGGTCCCATTTCGAAAGGTCATATAAGATGTTAACTCCTGCTCTCTCCATCCAGTCTCTGAGATCTGTTATGTCCACATTATCAGCCAGAGGTTCTCTCCCCATGATGCTATCGAGCCACAGATGAGTACGTTTGTCGTTGCCAGGTATTCTGTAGACCAATTTTTTGAAGAAATTGCTGCTTTTGCAGCATAATTTCCACACCTACATACAATTTGTTGTGTTATCATTTTGGAGATTGCTGAGAGATTTGTTGGGCCCGTATTTTGAATGCAGAGTAACACTAACCGGGTGCCTGGGCTCGTGGAGCAGCTTCCACAAAATCTTTCCTCCCAGCGCTAAATTGACGAGTGCGGGGTCTCTAATTTGCAGCCCGCCCTCTGCCATAGATTTTTTGACCACTTCCCAGTTCACCAAATGCATTTTATTTTCGTTGCCCTTCCCTCCCTGCCACAAGAAGTCTCTGAGAAGTTTGGAGATCTGATCCATCACGTTTCTTGGTGCGAGAAGAAAAGCTGCCTAGAAGATTGGAAGCGCAGACAACAAGGATTTGATTAAGATAACTTTGCCTCCCTTAGTCAACTAGTAGCCTCCCCGCGCAGCAATTTTGGATTTAATTTTAGAAATGATATCGCTCCATAGCGATCTTTTGTTGACGCCAGATATGATGGGAAGGCTGAGATACTTAAACCTGTCCCATTTTTCTTGGCCTTTGAACCCGAGGAGAGTGGTGATGGCTGTGAGTTCGTGCTGGCCTATATTCCAGCTGAAGACTTCGCTTTTGCTCTCATTGACTAAAGCTCCCGAAATGCTGCAATAGTTTCTAAGGACTGTGTTAAATGCTTTGGATATTCTGATGGAGGCTCCCCCGAGGAGAAGGGAATCGTCAGCAAAGAGTGCATGGTTCAGGGGTTCTCCTCCATTGGAAGGTTTGAGACCCAGAATGTTGCCAACTAATCTTTCAACAGTGAGCTTTCGACTAAGGGAATCAACCATTAAGATGTACAGGAAAGGGGAGAGAGGGCATCCCTGCCTAATGCCTCTCTGAGCTTGGAAAAAATTTGTTGGGCGACCATTGACTAGAGGGGCAATCCACGGATTGTCAATGCAGGCTTTTATTAGCTGAACAAAGTGAGACGAAAAGCCAAAGGAGAGAAGAACATTGCAAAGGAATGAGCGATTAACTCTATCAAAAGCATTCGCCATATCTAATTTTATCAACATACCTTTCTCTTTCCGCTGTTTGCTTGAATGTATTGTCTCCTGAACTTGGATTACATTGTCCAGAATGTGCCTACCTTCCACAAAACCACCTTGAGGACTGGAGATCAA
>ML799601.1:120219-137002 GCA_009831015.1 Picea engelmannii
TCGCCACCAACAACCATGCAGAAGCAATGGCATTATGGCAGGGCTTGTGCCAAGCCAGAAGCAATGGAATTCGAAAACTGATTATCATAGGAGATTCCCGAATGTTAATCCGTGCCATAGCCCGTTCCACGAAAACTCAAAATTCACAACTCAATAATTTGTTGGTCAGGATACGCCTCCTCCTTCAAAGGTTTGACTCATATCAAGTGTTCCACGTCCTGAGGGAGCTGAATAGAGAAGCGGATGAGGAGGCAAATAGAGGCGCAAAGCTGGAACAAGGACGCATGTGTGCAAACGACCAGCTAACCACGGTGGATCTACCTTGACCATCCTCAACCTAAATGGAAGCATGCAAACTGCAAAGAAAGGGACAAGACTAAATCCAGTGCTGGAACATATGCTGAAACAGTGTTGTAACTGAAACACAGTGCTGGAACATATGCTGAAACAGGGCTGGAACATATGTTGAAACACAGTGCTGTAACATATGCTGAAACACAGTGTTGTAACATATGCTAAAACACAGTGCTGGAACATATGCTGAAACAGTGCTGGAACATATGTTGAAACAGTGCTGGAACATATGCTGAAACAGTGTTGTACCATATGCTGAAACACAGTGCTGGAACATACGCTGAAACAGTGCTGGAACATATGTTGAAACACCGTTGTAATAAATGTTGAAACAGTACTGAGACATATGCTGAAACAGTGCTGAGACTTATGCTGAAACAATGACTGGAGTTTCGACATTTAAATTTAATCCAGTTCTTTTAGAAGACGTACAGGAAATAGTTCAGTTCACCAGTCTATAGCTATAGAAGTAGAATGGTTCAGAAAGACAGGCCCGAAGAAACTCGAGGCCATTTTGTAATCGGATCTGTGGCTAGTCCACCCCATTAATATAATCTATAACCGTTTCTGTAAAAAAAAACCAATAATAATAATAATAATAATAATCGATTTTTAAGGTCACGGTCAAGTCAGCACACCAAATTGGTGTATGAGACCCCCTTGTTTGTGGGATAAGGGACCCCCCTCCGCCCAACGATTTGACTGGTAAAGTCTACGAAGGTATACATACCCTACCCCCTTTGGATTTGAACCTGTGACCTCTTAAGAGGAAACACATGTTCTTAACCATTAGACCCACTCAAACTATAATGGATTTGATTTTATTATTAACTTAATTTTATACCTTAAAAAAATAAAATTTACCCTAAATAATATATATATATATATATATTCTTTCTAAAGATATGTCAATTTTATAATCCATTGAGGTAAAGGCTAATGAACTTTAAATTTGGAATTCATCCCCCAAAAATTATAAAAATTAGAGTTAAATAATTTTTTAATTAATTTTTTAAATGCATTATATTATTTCTTAGTTAGTTTATGAAAATATTAAAGTATAAGGAAATTTCAAAATTTTAATTGATTTACTTCAAAACAATATTAAAGTATGAGTAAATATGCCAATTGTCACCTAGGAGATCTAAAATTGAGATGGAATGACTACCATTATAAACATGGGCCTAGGGCAAGGAGCCACATACCATGCTAAGCAAGTACGCCAAGTTTTGAACCTGAGCGGGCCCCAATAATGGAAGGCAACGTCTTCTCGAATAGGATGTCCATCATTTAACCTAGCCCAATGGGATGTATAAGACATGATTATGATATTCAAATATATAAGAAAAGAAGGAAACAAGATTACAGGGCTGCTAGTTAATTAAGTAGTTGTGGATAAAAAAAGGTGAGGCTATGATCATTATAGAGCTTTTAAATATGGTTTTGTAGGTAGTTAAAGTAAAATGTGTTATGAGTTTCTACAATAAGTGATTATGTGTTTTGAGGAGGTGATTGGATTTTCTTTCCAATCCCTTTGCAATAAATAAAGGAATGAAGTATGTAGAACAAATAGCTTTCAAACTTGGTAGTTAAGATAAACTAAAGTCGCTCTTTATGGAGCACCCTTTAAGGGCATGTTTCTCGAAAAAACTTAAAAAACACATGGATTTTGTTTTAAAAAAAAGCATTGACTATGTCTATAATTGTCATGAGTTTAATTTTGAAATTGCTTAATGATGTATCGAATTGTAGTCTAGTATCATAATAATTACCAAGTGGGGTCGATAATGAAAAATACAAATAAATAATAAATGTAAATTTAAGAAAAAACTATTGTGGTGAAAAAATACAAAGAACACCAACCATGGTGGTTTTCTCATGCATAGGTCCTGCAAAGGGATGGAGGAGGAGATCTTATTAGATTACTTGGATGCCCCAATAAGCTTTGATGTGGTTGATTCGATCTTTTTTTTCTCAACAAGAGTTTGTATCAAGGTGGATATACAAGGAATTGGAGGCTCTAAGTTCTAATTTGGTAAGAAGTAGCCTAAGAAAAGAAGGAATTCCTAGCCCAACCCTAACTTGTGATGTAGTTCTAGAGGCACTAGTAGTTTTGAGCGAAAACTTGGTGTCGTTGGGGTGGCCAACCCCAGCCACACACCCACCCACCCCATAGGGTTTCTCCTTATTAAGATTTGGAGTGTGTGGAGGGAGAAATTGTTGCAAACAACATCATGGCAAAGACATGGTTCTCATGCTTGTTGGTATGGATGATTGGAGGGAATGAATCCTACTAGTGGAGTGTGCCCTAATCATGACCTAAGAATGTATCGTGGTGGATAGAGAGTTGGGACCATCTTCCTCTCAACCATTCATTCATTCAAGTCATGGAATAAAATATTTTATGGGTATAACATGAAAAATAAACTCATGAAGGTAAGGAACAAACTAAAAGACCAAGAAAAATATGTAGAAACATATTACCAAGATCTATCATATCTAAAATCCTATGAAAATCATAAAACAAATAAAAGTAGATCTATCAAATAAGAGAGAGAAAACAATAAATTTACATGGTAAAACCCCAAGGTGAGGAAACATCCATGGAAACAAGGCCTTTTTATTCTTCATATAACTCTCCCAATTGCAATAGCTAGAGCACACACATGTATGGACTTCAAATGGGATCCATACAACTCTCAAGCACATGGATGAATTAGCCCAAGGACCCCTGGGGTCTAGGATAATGATCAATACCATGAGCCACCCTCCACCCTCCTGGATTCAAGACCAATTGCCTCAACTTATAGTAACTGGGAAAAACATGGACCATTGATCACTAGGAGCAATCAAGGGTGGAAATTAACCAATCCATAAAGGTTGATGATGAGCTCGTCAAGAGATAAGGGGGAAGTAGTCGATAAGAATGACATATGAGTGCAAGTCACCATTGCTTGGGAGACAGGTCACCACCAAATAACTCCCAAAGCTATCTCCATGTGCACATGTGCAATATTACAAAATTATGGTGGGGCCATGTTCCATGTATAAGTTCCCTGCAAATAATCTTATAATGATCATCATTGTGACACCAAACACAAAATTACATCAAGCCATTATACAACATTAAAACACATTCTAACATTCCTCTGTAACATTGACTAGAGGAATGAGCCCCTAAGTTGAGGAAGGAGTTGTGTTACATAAGAATAATAGGCCAATAATGTGAGATATTTGTGATCTCACAAGTCTATTGACGCCTCACTATGTGTACAATGCCTAAGAATGATGCTCTCACAATCATCATAATGATAGGCTATACAACAGTAAATGTGGCCACTAGACAATCATTGCATCATGGGTTGTAATGAACACATTTGGGAGAATATGACATTACTTTATATTCCCCCTTGATGACAACTTCAAACATACTGGATAAGTAGCAAAGATAGCATCAAAGTTTGTTGTTATCAAGGATAAGTTGATAAGTGCAACAATGTATGAAACCATCAATGAGTTGCAACCATATCCTCAATAAGGTGTAAGGAGAAGACACCTACTACCATGAATAACCAATACATAATGATTAGCAATGACACATAAATATGCTTATGATGAAGTGCTAAGAAATTCAAGATAGAGTAATAATCTGTAGAACCAATCTATCTCCAAATTCTTCAAACACACCACTATGGAATAGGTGAAGCAAACAGAGAGTTAATTGCAAGAAATATCCTCTAAGAGAAATGGTGTGAATCATCATGGCAAGTCAACAGTGTGTCAAATAACAATCTCTCAAAGAAGACATGAATTATAACAGAAGATGAAGTTGAATGTGATCCAACAAGATGAAAGTGTCGATGATCAATTGGAGTGCTTCAATTGAGAACTTGAACATTATCTCATAACGATCATCGAGTTCTCAAATATGCACCACATGTAATGTAAAATTGTCTCCCTATCACAAATGTGTAGTGCTACACAAAGCACTAAATTGTTTCCATTAGAAAACTGCCTCAAATAGAGTCGTTTCACAGTTAAACAAAGGAGAAATATGTGGTCCTTACCATTCTCAATAATCATATGGCCAAATCAATAGAAATTGATATCACCATTACACAGAGTATGACATTTTATGCATTTTGAAAAAAAAAAAAACACTCAAAACAATGTTTATATCAACAAGTTATGACCATTTTAAGTTCCAAAAATGAGGTATAGCCTTGAGCTTTTGGGAAAAAATGAAAATGAATAGCATCAAATAGAATAATTCACTAGATCCAAATATTTCACTATGTAGAGAAATGAAAAATACATAGTATGCAAAAAACCGCATTGAAAATCGACGTCCCACGACAAAGTTATGGCAATTTAAAAATCAACTTCAAAATCTTGGTGTTGATCTCTACAAGCTAAAGTAGAAGTGTCATGTGGCAACCTCTGATTGTTCTAAATGACAATCACTATACTCTAACATGGAAAGGTACAAAAGCTACATAATGTTGATGTGGTATGTATAGAATGTTGATGTGGCATGTAAGATATGATGATGTGGCATGTGTTGAAAGTAACACATGGCAACTAAGATTCCAAGTTCTATTTAGATGCACCTACTAATGTGGCACATGCTCGTTGGGTGGACGAGTCCACACAATAGTGATGTGGTGAGTCCTCCAAATGATAAAGCTATTCAACAAAATGTTAATTATAGTTGAGAGGGAATGGGTTTTGAACCTAGGACCTCATAACAACTAAATACATAACATATTATTATAACCAAATGGTCAAATATATGTTATTTTATATTAAATTCATTTGTCATGTTGATGAAGAATTAATTTTAAAACATATTATAGTGAATGGACGGGCCACGTCTGCTAGAAGAACTCCTCAATATCTTGGGAAAATGAAGGTCAATTATGGTAAACAAATGGTCGATCTTGGCTAATTAAACCACTCCATACACATATGTATGGTCAGATCAGCCCAAAAATGCACCAATTTGTATAGATCTTAAGTGCACCCACGCATCTTCAATCCTAGATATAGCCCAATCAGAGATCAAATTTAGTGAAATGAATGTCCATTTAGAGTAATTAACATGCTCTATATGTAATGGTAATGTCATATTTGGAAAAAGCAACTTAGAATTTGCAAAAATAAAACATGTGATCTAGTTCTGAATTTGCATATCTATGAAAAAATTGGGCTAAAAAAAATAGATTTGAAAATTTTAGACTGGCATATATGAAAAATAAACTAGATCTACTTGTAAGTTGATGCCAAAAAAAGAAACTTCAATCACTATTATTGAATGCTCATGGAAGAAAATAATAGATCTCCTATCCAATATTTCAACAAACTAAGAAGTCCATCCAAGGAGTTAGTGTATGGCTCTAATACCATGAAAGACTGGGAAAAATGTGTAGAAACATATTACCAAGATCTATCATATCTAAATTCCTATGGAGAACATCAAACAAAGAAAAGTGGATCTATAAAATAAGAGAGAGGAGACAAGAAATTTATGTGGTGAAATTGTAAGGTGGGGAAACATTCACATAAGCAAGACCTTCTATTATTCATATAACTCTCCCAATTATAGTAGTTAGAGCACACACATGTATGGAGTTCAAATGGGATCCATACAACTCTCAAGTATATGGACGATCTATCCTAAGGACCCCTGGGGTCCAAGCTAATGATCAATTCCATAAGCCACCCTCCACCCTCATAGATTCAAAACCAATTGCCTCAATTTATAGTAACTAGGAGAAACCTAAACTATTGATCAGAACGCATAATCAAGGGTGGAGATCAAGCAATCCATAAAGTTTGATGACAAACGCATTAAGAGATAAGGATGAAGTAGTGGATAAGAATGAACTATGATTGTAGGTCACCATTACCTAAGACACAAATCACAACCAAATAACTCACAAAGTTATCTCCATGTGCACATATGCAATATTGCAAAAGTCCAGTGAGGCCATGTTACATGTGTAAGTGCCCCACAAATAATGTCATAATGATCATCAATATCACACTAAGTACGGAATTACATCAAGCCACTAGACAACATTAAAATACATTCTAACACAAGCAATTCCTAAGGTCCTTAAAGCAGGCAAACACCCCTTTAGAGGTTCTAAATGATTTGGCTTTCATTGAACATCAAAGGGTTATGGTCTACCCTTAAGAAAAGATGTGTTAGTAGGATGGTAGAAATGTTTAGGGTAGATATAATTTTGGTGCAGGAGACTATGCTTTTAGAGGAGGTTACTCTTAGAAACTTTTCTAGAGTTCCACCTAATTCGGATTGTATAGAGAATGAAATAAAACACATAGAGAAATATAGTAGAGAGCACGATAATGCAATGAAAACCCAACTTATATTAATGAATAAAATAACATAATATTGTAGAACACAAACTTGCTAGAATGGTGGTAGCTTATATTTGAAGAGAGAGAGATGACGACTACTCTCATTCATAAAAAACTAATACAAGAGGCCGAAAGGATGGCCTTTTAACATAAAGCAAGAACTTTAAAGGTCCAAAACCCTAAACCTAGGAGAAGTGCTAAAAGGTGTTTTGAAATACCAAAAAAGCATTTTTGGGTGTTTGTTTCTACGTCAACTTTATGGGAATGTAACTTTCGCATATAATCTATGTTGAGAACACATAGTAGCTCATTGGAAAGATCTAAATGAGGAAAATCTCATCGAAGGTAAATCTCATCTGGGATCACTTGTCTAAAAATATTGTTGAGGGATTCAAAATGGACCCAGAAGTTTACAACCCAAAAAATCATAACAAGACTACCTAGAAGGAGAACCATGTTGAGTCAGTGGAAGAAATGGGTTGCCACCAAAATCCACTTGGATCAGTCCTCCCCACTTAGGAGGCAATGGTCTCCATTATGTCGAGTTCCCACAGTAGATGGGAAAACTTCTGTTGAATATGAATGTGGGTGAGCCATTTACCTTGTTGAAGAAGTTGTCTTGCTTTGACAACCTGATAGAGTTGTATGTTTTGTTGGCAGGTGCCCTTTGTCTTGGTGTCCATGATCTGATACATTGTATCCTACTCAAGGAAGTTAAGATTGAGTTTTGTAGGAGCCAATTGCTCAACCAACTTCGAGGTGTCCAACAAAGGTAAGAAATATGGTCGAAGTAGCTCCACATTAAATATTGGATGTAAGCCAAGGAAAGGAGGAATACTCAGTTCAAAATCATTTTCACCCACAACCTTTGTGATGGTGTAAGGCTCATATCAAATTAGTTTGAGCTTCCTATGGGGGCTCGTGAGGTGCTCCTTTTGTAAATGCAACCAGACCTTTTCACCAACCTGAAATTTGTGTGGAACCCGATGTTGGTCATGTCATTGCTTGTACTTGGCATTGGCCTTTTGCAATATATCATGAACATGTTGTTGGAGGTTTTGGATCCGTTCAACAAATCTGGTTACTTTTTCTGACTCATTTTGAGCATGGGAGGGCTCTATCAGTGAAGATGGAATGGGAAGAGATACATTAATGTGGGCTAGTGGATGGAACCCTAAGCATACATGAAAAGAGCTATGGCCAATAGAGTTGTGGAGGGATTTTTTTATAGCTATATTAAACATATGGAAGGCTCTCATCCCATGTACATGGATGCTTGGAATTTTACATGCGCGGGATATGCACAATCATCACGTTGACCACTTCCATTTTCCCATCTATTTGGGGGTGAAAGGTAGTCGATTTGGTCAACCTGGTGTCCATTAGAGACCATAGGTTGGACCAAAAGGTACTAAGGAACCTGCTATCCCTATTTGAAATAATGGTTTGTGGTAGCCCAAAATGAACCCAAACATGTTCAAATAAGAGGCTAGCAGTGACCTCAGCTATGATACTATTTTTATATGGTGCCAAAATGGCCATCTTAGAGAACCGATCGAAAACCAAAAAGATATAATCACGACCATGCTTGGTGCAGGGAAAACCTGACATGTAATCCATGGAGACCAACTCCCAGGGTTTGTCTGGGATAGGGAGAGGAGTGTACAACCCTTGCTTCTTGATGGATGGTTTATCAATGGCACAAACAATGCATGACCTGATATATTGGTCGACGTCTCGTCAAAGCTTTGGCCAGTAGAAATACTTATGAAGTACTACTATTGTCTTTTCCACATAGAAGTGCCCTGCCACCTGACTGTAATTTGCCTCCCAAATTAGCTTTGCATGTTCACTTGAAGGAACACAAAGATGGCCCAAATAGCATAACAACGTATCCCGAAGGTGGAAGTCCAAGAATTATTTCCCTACACTTAGTGTATGATACATAGTAGTGAAGTTAGAGTCATTGTTGTATAATTGTGGTGAGCTAGAGGTCTCGTGCTCACAGGAGCTGAGAATTATAATTAGTGCCACAATCAAGGGTTGACCGAGGCAGTCTACTACATGGTTCACACTGCCTTTCTTATACTTAATTTTCAAGTGGAATTGTTGCAGGTACATGGACCGCTTCTGATGGTGATAATTCTGTAACTTTCCTTGTGTTTGCACGAATTGTAGAGCTTCTAATCAGTGTGGATGATCGCTTCCTTTCCCAAAATATAGTTCTTCCACTATCAGTATGCATGCACAATGGAGTACATATCCTTGTCATATGTGGGATATCTAAGAACAACATAAGATAGTGTCTCAATGTGATAGGCCATCAGATGTCCCTGTTGAGTGAGGATTGCACCGATAACATAGTTAGAAGCATTTGTCTCAATCTTGAATGGTTGTTTTAGGTCTGGAAATGTGAGGATTGGTGCGGAGTAGAGGTAATGTTTTAGATCCTGAAATGTTTTCTGTTGTGATTCAGACTAGGAAAACTTGGCTTTAGGTCCCCATTTGGTCTCTTGACTTAGAGGAAAAGCAGTATGAGATAATCTCAACATGAACCTAGAGTAGAAGTTGGCAAGGCTCAAGAAGCTACAAAGCTCTATTAGAGTTTTCAGGGTTGGCCAATTGCAAATGACTTAGATCGTGTCTAGGTCCACATGCACCCCATGTTCATCCATGATGTATCTCAAGTATTAGATTCTCTGCATGCCAAATGAGCATTTCTCCAAATTAGTGTATAACGTATGGTGTCACAGGGTGCTTAGGAGCCACTGAATATGTTGCAAATGTTCTACCCATGTTCCACTGAAGATGAGGATGTCTTCCAAATATACAACCACAAAAGAGTTTGTGAATGGCCAAAAGATATCATCCATCATTCTCATGAATGTTGTTGGAGCATTAGTCAAGCGAAAAGGCATGACCAACCATTCAAAAAGGCCTTCTTTATATCTAAAGCTTGTCTTCCATACATCAGTTTGTTCTATCAAAACCTGGTGGTAACTTGAATTCAAATCAATCTTGCTAAAGAACTTGGCACCGTTGAGCTAGTCAAGAAGATCATCAATCTGGGGGATCTAGTATCGGTTCTTGATAGTGATTTTGTTTAGGGATCTGTAATCAATAGAGTCATCGTGTCCCTTCCTTCTTCTTTACTAACACGTTCAGGCTTCTGCCAAGAAATGAGAGATACTTCCACACTAAACCTAGTAGAGGAGAAGAAGAATTTAATCAAGAACGTAAATGACAAAGCAATCACACAGTACATAGAGTTTTTACTCTCGAAACCCAAACTGGGAAAACCAACATTCCTTGAGCGTTTTGCTCTCTTGTTATCTTATTCAATCTGAATAAAAGGTTACATGTTTAACCTTGGTCCACACCTAAGACACAATCAACATCATACCCTCTTGCTTGCGCAAGAACAACCCTGTAGCAAATATGGATTACATCTGCATGACCAACAACTGACATCTAAAGATTTCTTTAAAGACTGGCTATCCTACGATTTATTCATTCATTCATTCATTAGCCTTTACGACCTTACAACACGCCTCTTTATAGGCTTCACGACAGGAAAAACCCTAAAGAATTGGCGCCAAAAAATTGTTACAGATAAATGCAGATCATTGGCTACAAGTCTCGCGAATCTTGGGATTCTGTTACAATTGACTCCAAGTCGTATTACCAGTCGACCTTCATTCGGTCTTCAGTTGATTGCCACACATATGCCTGTAGACCTCATGTTATTTGACCTCTTCGACTTGTTGTCGATGCCTTTACCATGTCGAACTACTTCAACCTTCGACTTCGACTTTACCCGGTCGATTCACCTCGACCTTTAACTTGTTGTCGATCCACCTTGACTTCGATCATCAGTCAATTCACCTCGACTAGACTTTCACTGCAAAAAATATAACAACCCAACATTTTCCCACTTGTTGTCTTCTTTGTTGAAATAGGATATTCCTGAACTTTCGTTCACAGACCCGGGGCAACAATGCCCATTGCCTCTCTACACCAAGAGAACTTCACATCACTCACAAACTTGGTCAACAAGTTTGCTATGTTTTCCAACGTGTCTACTTTCTCTAGTAGCACCTTTTTACTTTCCACCATGTCTCTTATGAAATGGTATTGTAGATCAATGTGCTTAGTCTTTGAATGATAAGCAGGGTTCTTTGCTAGAAATATTATGCTTTCACTATCGCAACTTACCTTCATAGCTCTCTACTCAAACCCAATTCCTGAACACAACCTTTGTAGCCATATCGCTTCTTTGCTTCCATGAGTGGCCACCATGTATTCATCTTCTGTTGTTAACAAGGCTACGACCACCTTTCGCTTACTCATCCAGCTTATTGCTCCATTGAACATCTTGAAGACATATATGTTGGTCGACCTTCGTCGATCCATATCTCTAACCTAGTCGGCATCGACAAAGCCAAGTACATTTAATTTACCACTGTCACCTCCAGATCTTCCTTGGTAGCATATAGCATAGTCCTTCGTGCCACACAAATGCCTGAATACTCTCTTGACAACAGTCCAATGCTCCTTTCCAGGTGTCGACATGTACCTGCTCAACACTCCCATTGCATGGGCAATGTCTGGTCGAGTGCAGACCATCGCATACATTAGACTACCATTTACACTTGCATAGGGAACACATGCCATGTCCTCTATTTCTTCATGTGTCTTTGGAAACTGTTCAACAGTAAGCCTTTCTCCCATAGGAATTGGCACCTTCCCTGGTTTGCAATCCTACATGTTGAACCGTTTCAAAATTGTTTCAATGTACTTCATTTGATTCAACCAGAGCTTTCTAGTGGCTCGATCTCTCTTAATCTCCATTCCTAGAATAAAGTTAGCGACATTGAGATCCTTCATGTTGAACTTGGAGGATAATTGCTTCTTCACCTCCTTTATTGTATCCACGTTGTTTCCAATCAACAACATGTCATCAACATACAAAGCTACATATATGAAATGCCCACCTTCTTCCTTGGAATATATGCAATGATCAACTTTGCTTCTCATAAATCCCAAACTAAGGATGTATGTGTCTAACTTTTGGTACCAAATCCTTGGTGATTGATTTAGACTATAGAGGGATATTTTCAGTTTCCACACCAACTCTTTCTTGCCCTTTACTACAAATCCTTCAGGTTGTTTCATGTAGATTTATTCTTCTAGGTCTCCAAGTAGGAACATTGTCTTCACATCCATATGTTTTATTTCCAGATCAAATGATGTAGCCAAAGATATTAGTACTCTAATGGAATTTAGTTTTGCAACAGGGGAAAAAATCTCACCGAAGTCGACTCCCTCGACTTGGGAATAATCTTTCGCTACGATTCGAGCTTTGAACTTCTCGACTTGTCTTGCGACATTCATCTTCTTCTTGAATACCCATTTGTTAGCGACTAGATTTCTTCCACTAGGTAACTTGACTAAATCCCATGTCTCATTCTTGTGCAAGGATTCCATCTCTTTGACCATGGAATCCTTCCAGAGTTTACCCTCTACTGAGTCGATTGTCTCACCGACTGACTTGGGCTCATCGTGGATGGTAGTTAGCATGAATGTCGAACGAAAGATGGGTGGACTATACCTTTCGACTGGTTTTCTTATTCTTTCTGACCTACTTACCACTGAAGTCTATTGTTCCACCTCTTCCTCAGATTCAGTCAACTCATCTGAATCATCTTTTTCGTTCCTCAGTTCAAACTACATCGTCTCAGGATTATTCTCTGTCTGAACAACTTCTTCATGCTCGAACTTTCCTCTGAATTCTCTGAAGACCAGATCTCAACTGTACATAGTTCTCCTTGATGCATGATCCTTCTCTATATCCAATGAAAATACATTTGACTTCCTTCTTGTCCGACTTTCTCCTCTTTTCCTTGAGAATATGCACAAATGCATCACAACCAAATACTTTGAGATGTGCAACTGAAGGATTTTTACCCGACCATACCTGATGTAGAATCGTGTCAACTAGCGTCGATGAAGGAGACATATTCACCAGATATCTTGCAGTGTCAATTGCCTCTGCCTAGAATTCTTATGCAAGACCGACACCACTGAGCATGCTTCTTGCCTTATCCATCAATGTTCTGTTCATTCTCTTGACAATTCCATTTTGTTGTGGGGTATATGGTGTGATATTTTGGCGTGCTATTCCACACTGCTTACAGAACTGATGAAATTCTTTTCCACAGAATTCACCACTATTGTCAGTTCTAAGCACCTTAATCTTCTTATCTGTCTGGTTTTCTACAAGAGCTTTAAACTCTTTAGATTTCTCGAAAACCTCTACTTTCTTCCTTAGTAAATATATCCATGTCTTTCTGGAAAAATCATCTATAAAGGAGACATAATACAGGAATCCACCAAGTGAAGGCACTGTAACCGGGCCAAACACATCACTATGAACCAATTCTAGAATCCCATTTTCCTTTGTCACTCTAGATGGGAACCTCACCGACTTTGTTTTCCATATATGCAATGTTCACAAAAGTCGACTTCTAAACCACATTCAGGAAACCTTCGACCATACATTTGTTGTGCATAACTCGAAGTCCTTTTTCTCCAATGTGTCCCACCCTCTCGTGCCATAGCATGGTCGGGTCGATTTTATCATGTCTTGTTGAGTCAATTTGTACCGACTTAGCCTGATTCAGGTCAAGTTGAGTCAAAGTCGAGTCGACTTCAAAAGCAACGATATTGTTGCATCTAGTCAAGTTGACATTCCCTAATAACTTATATAGAGTTCCAATCCGAACTCCTTTCATTAAGACCATCACACCTTTGACCATCTTGCACAAATCCTTCCGAAACAAAGTGTGTACCCCAACATCACTCATCTTACTGATAGATATCAGATTTCTTTCCAAACTTGGAATGTGTCGCACACCTAGAAGGGTTATTTTCCTCCCATCCTGCAGTATCAATCGAACTCTTCCTCGTCCAACAATTTTGGTTGTTGATCCATCCCCCAAGAACACATCACCTCCATCATATCGTTCATACTCACAAAACCATTCTCTATGTGGTGTCATATGATAGGATGCTCCTGAGTCGATCAACCAAACACCTTGATCTGACTGTGTACTAGTCGATGCTAGGTACACATCACCTCCCTTATCCGAGGTTGTCTTTCTCTCAATCGACGGCTTCACGTCGGATCCCGTACTAAATTCCATCGCCCTCGACTTACAGTTCTTTTTGTAATGCCCAACTTTACCGCATTTCCAACATCTTCTTGTCAACTGACTCGGGGATTTAGCTCTACCCTTCGACTTAGACTTTCTACCAGAGAACTTTCCTTTATCTCTTTCAATCGGTCGACCTCTCACCACTAAAGCATCTTGGGTCGATCCTTCCATGTTCTTTCTTCTCATTTCTTCTGACAACAGAGAAGCAACCACATCTTCTAGCACTAGTGTCATTGTATTACTCCCTATAGCTATGAATAAACTATCTCAGGAGTCTGGCAAAGAACATAATAGGATTATACATTTCTCCTCAGTGATTTTAATATCCACAGACAATAACTGGCTTAAAATGGTGTTAAACGCATTTAAATGCCCAGTCACCGAACTGCCATCACTCATTCTCAGAAGATACAGTTTATTTCTAAGAAACAACTTATTTACCAGAGATTTTGACTGGTATAAGATTCTCATCTTGTCCCATAGTTTCTTGGCTAAATATTCACTTGAGACATTCAACAGTACCAAATCTGCAAGACAAAGTTGAATCGTACTTCTTGATCTTCTTTCGAGCTTCTCCCATTCTTATGTCGACATGCTAGTCGGTTGGGTACCTGGACAAACCGTTGTCCATTGTTCTCGATCTATAAGATCTTCCATTTTAAACTTCCAATGCTCAAAATTATGGCCGTTGGATTTTTCTATCTCTATTCTTGAACTGCTCGCCATTCTTTACCACGATCTTTAACACAATTTATGACTTACAACTCTTACTGTCCCTAGGGTTTAGTTCTCAGATTCAAGATTGGTAAATCAAGAGACTACAACAAAACAAACCATTAGCGCCTATTTTAGCGTCAGATTTTAGTGCATTTGAGGGCATGAATTGGGATGATGAGAGGGCGCAAAACTCGACGCTAAACGACGTGTTCACTTGGGCACCGGATTTAGAGCCTAGTTTAGCGCCCTATTTAGATCCCTCTTTAGCACTAGGTTTTGCTCCCTTTTTAGCGCCTATTTTTGCTCCCTTTTTAGCACCCAATTTTGCTTCTAATTTTTCTCTTAGTTTAGCGCCTGATTTCATGCCTAAAATGTGATATAGCTCCCTAAATAACGCCCAAAATAGTGCCTAGTTTAGCTCTAGGTGTGGCGCCTAATTTAGCTCTTGGTTTAGCGCCTAGTTTAGCTCCAGGTGTAGCTCCTAATTTAGCTCCTGGTTTAGCGCCTACTTTAGCTCTTGGTTTAGCTCCTACTTTAGTGCATAGTTTAGCTCCACGTGTGGTGTCTAATTTAGCTCCTGGTTTAGCACCTAGTTTATCTCTTGGTTTGGCTTCTAGGTTAGCTCTTGGTTTAGCACCTACTTTAGCTCCTATTTTAGCTCTTTGTTTAAAACCTAGTTTATCTCCTGGATTAGCTTCTAGGTTAGCTCCTGGTTTAGCTCCTGATTTAGTGCCTACTTTAGCTCATATTTTAGCTCTTTGTTTAACTCTTAGTTTAGTTCCCGTTTTAGCATCTAGTTTAGCTCTTAGTTTAGCGCCTGGTTTAGCGCCTAGTTTAGCTCCCAATCATGCTTCTTGTTTTGCTTCTAGTGTAGCGTCGAAAATAGCTTCTATTTTGGCTTCCAAATTAACGCCAATATGTGCTTCCATTATTGCATCCTTTTTTGCTTCCATAATTGATTCCTTGTTAGCTCCATGGTTTGCTTCCTTTTAGTTCCAATGTTTGCTTCCTTTTTAGCGTCTGGTTTTGCTTCTTTTTTAAGTCCAGGGTTTGCTTCCTTTTAGTGCTGGGATTTGCTTCTTAATTAGCATCCAATTTTGCTTCTTGTTGAACAACCAAATTAGCTTCCTACTTAGATCCAGAAATAGCTCCAAGTATGGCTTCAAATTTAATGTTGAGTTTTACTTCCATTTTAGAGCCACATTTTGCTTCCATTTTAACAACCCATGTTGTGTCCTTTTTAGCTTCCATTTAGTAATTTAACTTATTTTATTTCAATTTAATTAGTTAAATATATCATGCATCTTAAAAAACTTATATTATTATAGAGAAGTCATATTGCATTTGAAGTATTTTATATGATAGCTTTTATAAAGAATTTTTAGGGAACTGGACATCCATACAAACTAACAACATCATTATACTTATTAAATCTCCATCTAAATAAAATCTACAATATACAGTATATATGAAATAACAAGATAATGATTATAACATGATCATCATCTATAATTAAAACTAGTCAAATATATCAAAATTAGATAAGTATCATGTCAAACAACTTATATCTTTAATACTGATAAGATCATTATCATATATAACTACAACAAGTGAAAGTCAAATATGACAATAGATCAATAACATGTCAGAATGATACATGGCCAATAGTCGACGTAAGTTAAGATGATTTATGTCCAAATGATAAATGTCAAAATGATAAAACACAATAATATGGTATTGCGGGACAAAGCAATACATATGATAATAAACATGAAAATATGCATCATAACGATATACAACAATGATCAATGATGGAGTCTATATGATCAATGTCACTGGGTACTACCAACAACTAGGTCATCATCATTATCTTGATCATCATCATTGTGGTCATCATCGTTGTCATTCACAGTGTCTTCTTCATTTGACTCATCATAATCATCTCCCGTGTCTGTATCAGACCCATTATAATCTGGATCAATCTCATGAGGATCAACTGGATCTTCTGGAAGACCCGTGTTCTGCAAAAAAGAACATTCAAAATGAAAAGTTATTATTTATTTCATGCAATATGTAATTTTTGTGTTATATTTCTAATATTACAACATATG
>ML799601.1:137052-148833 GCA_009831015.1 Picea engelmannii
CTCATGAGGATCAACTGGATCTTCTGGAAGACCCGTGTTCTGCAAAAAAGAACATTCAAAATGAAAAGTTATTATTTATTTCATGCAATATGTAATTTTTGTGTTATATTTCTAATATTACAACATATGAAACGAAACCATAAACATATTACATCATATTAAAGTGCACATACCATAATAAAATTTCAAATAAGTTACAAATAAGAAGTCATTCCAATGTTGTAAAACATGCAACAATTCCAATAAATGTTAGTAAAGATCGTAAAAAAATGTGTTATACATTTTAACTATCAATTGCAAATTTTATTACATAACCGTAAGTCCCAACCCTCTCCATTGTGTGCTATATATGATTATGTTTGCCTATAAAAAACTTTTGAGAGTTAATTGGTCTATATATATTCTTCTCTTGTATTTCACAAATGAATATTTTTCTAGGACATTTTGGCCCATTGTAATATGCTTCAAAGGTCCTTTGAGAATTAACTAGTTTATAGGTAATTTTGAAGATGCTCTCGATACCCATTCAACTAGACCACATCCAAATGTCAATCCTTCCAAAGAAAAAATTCAATACATCAAGCCTTAAAGGGTTGAAAATTATGACAAAAATATAATAAAAGGTGTCAAGGTGTATTGCCTTGCCTTACCTTGCCATGCCATTCCATACGATGCCATACTTTGCCATGCCATGCCATGCCATGGCTTGCCTTTGCATGGCTTGCCTTGCCATGTGTTGCCATCGATTGCCTTTGCATGCCTTGCCTTTCCATGTGTTGCCATGCCTTGCTATCATATGGTATGCCTTTCCATGCCATGCCATGCCCCTCCATACCATGCCTTGCAATGTTATGCCTTGCATTCACTTGCCATGCCTTGTCTTTCCATATCATGCCTTGCCTTGCCTTGCCATGCTATGTCATTTCCTGCCTTAAGGTTTTTATTCCATGAGGAGGAATTGGCCAAGAGTCCCCAAAATGGTTTGGGATGTGACTTGCAACTAGGCATAAAAAGAAAACTGAGACTCAGATTGAGGAACCGTCGACTTTGATGGATTATTGGAATAGGATTTCAGCTAGAGCACACCTCACTCTCATGTGCCATGCCTCGAAAGTTGCTTTACTCATTGATTTCAAGAATTAGTGTTTGGGTCAGTTTGAAGCAATGCAACATTTGGATTAAGGGGTCCAATTTATGAAACCATTCCTCGTGAGCAGATCGATAATGTGGTCACCTAGTCGATGCCTAAACAAGCTTGCAACATCTCACAAAACTCAAAAATGTTGCTCTGTTAGGTTTTTATGCCCTGAGGAGGAATTGGCCAAGAGTCCCCGAAATGGTTTGGGATGCGACTTGCAACTTGGCATAAAAAAAAAACCGAGACTCAGATTGAGGAACCGTCGTCTCTGTTGGATTCGTAGCATAGGATTTCAACTAGAGCACCCCTCACTCCCGGGTCCAATCCCTCAAAAGTTATTTTTTTCATCGATTTTGAGAACTAGGGTTTTTGTCAGTAAGAAGCAATGCAACATTTGGATTTAGGGGTCCAATTTATAAAACCATGCCTCTGGAGCAGATGGACAATGTGGTCACAAAGTCCATGCCTAAAGAAGATTGCAGCATCTCATGGAACTCAAAAATGTTGTTCTGTTAGGTTCTTATGCCTCGAGGAAGAATGAGACAAGAGTCCCCGAAATGGTTTGGGATGCCACTTGCAACTGGGCATAAAAAGAAAACCGAGCCTCAGATTGAGGAACCATCGAATTCAATTGATTACTGGGATATGATTTCAGCTAAAGCACCCATCACTCTCGGGTGCCATGCCTAGGAAGTTGCTTTACTCATTGATTTCGAGAATTAGTGTTTTTCTCAGTTTGAAGCAATGCAACATTTGGATTAAGGGGTAAAATTTATGAAACCATCCCTTGTGAGTGGATGGATACTGTGGTCACCTATTCCATGCCTAAACAAGCTTGCAACATCTCATAGAACTCAAAAATGTTGTTCTGTTAGGTTTTTATGCCCTGAGGAGGAATTGGATAAGAGTCCCCGAAATGGTTTGGGATGCGACTTGCACCTCTGTATATAACGAAAACCAAGACTCAGATTGAGGAACCGTTGTCTTCGTTGGATTTCTAGCATAGGATTTCAGCTAGAACACCCCTCACTCCCAGGTCCAATCCCTTGTAAGTTGTTTTTTTCATCGATTTTGAGAGCTAGGGTTTTTCTCAATAAGAAGCATTGCAACATTTAAATTTAGGGGTCCAATTTATAAAACCATGCCTCGGGAGAGGATGGACAATGTGGTCACATAGTCCATGCCTAAACAAGATTGAAGCATCTCATGGAACTCAAAAATGTTGCTCCGTTAGGTTTTTATGCCCTGAGGAGGAATTGGACAAGAGTCCCCGAAATGGTTTGGGATGCCACTTGCAACTGGGCATAAAAAGAAAATAGAGACTCGAATTGAGGAACCGTCGACTTCGATGGATTACTGAGATAGGATTTTAGCTAGATCACCCTTCACTCTTGGGTGGCATGCCTCAAAAGTTGCTTTACTCATTGATTTCACGAATTAGTGTTTTGCTCAGTTTGAAGCAATGCAACATTTAGATTAAGGGGTCCAATTTATGAAACCATCCCCCGTGAGTGGATGGATAATGTGGTCACCTATTCCATGCCTAAACAAGATTGCAGCATCTCACGGAACTAAAAAATGTTTCTCTGTTAGGTTTTTATGCCTTGAGGAGGAATTGGCCAAGAGTCCCCGAAATGGTTTGGGATGCGACTTGCAACTCGGTATATAACGAAAACCAAGACTCAGATTGAGGAACCGTTGTCTCCATTGGGTTTTTGACATAGGATTTCAGCTAGAGCACCCCTCACTCCCGAGTCCAATCCCTCGTAAGTTGTTTTTTTCATCGATTTTGAGAGCTAGGGTTTTGCTCAGTAAGAAGCAATGCAACATTTAAATTTAGGGGTCCAATATATAAAACCATGCCTCGGGAGCAGATGGATAATGTGGTCACATAGTCCATGCCTAAACAATATTGCAGCATCTCACGGAACTCAAACATGTTTCTCCGTTAGGTTTTTATGCCCTGAGGAGGAATTGGACAAGAGTTCCCGAAATGGTTTGGGATGATACTTGCAAGTGGGCATAAAAAGAAAACCGAGACTCAGATTGAGGAACTATCGACTTCGATGGATTATTGGGATAGGATTTCAGCTAGAGCACCCCTCACTCTTGGGTGCCATGCCTCGGAAGTTGCTTTACTCATTGATTTCACGAATTAGTGTTTTGTTCAGTTTGAAGCAATGCAACAATTGGATTAAGGGGTCCAATTTATGAAATCATCCCTCATGAGTAGATTGATAATGTGGTCACATAATCCATGCCTAAACAAGCTTGCAACATCTCACAAAGCTCAAAAATGTTGCTCTGTTAGGTTTTTATGCCCTGAGGAGGAATTGGCCAAGAGTCCCCAAAATGGTTTGGGATGCAACTTACAACTGGGCATAAAATGAAAACCAAGACTTGGATTGAGGAATAGTCGTCTCCGTTGGATTCCTATCATAGGATTTCAGCTAGAGCACCCCTCACTCCCGGGTCCAATCCCTCGGAAATTATTTTTTTCATCGATTTTGAGAACTAGGATTTTTCTCACTAAGAAGCAATGCAACATTTGGATTTAGGGGTCCAATTTATAAAACCATGCCTCTGGAGCGGATGGACAATATAGTCACAAAGTCCATGCCTAAACAAGATTGCAGCATCTCATGGAACTCAAAAATGTTGCTTTGTTAGGCTTTTATGCCCTGAGGAGGAATTGGAGAAGAGTCACCGAAATGGTTTGGGATGCCACTTGCAACTGGGCATAAAAAGAAAACCGAGACTCGGATTGAGGAACCGTCGACTTCGATTGATTACTGGGATAGGATTTCAGCTAGAGCACCCATCACTCTCGGGTGCCATGGCTCGGAAGTTGCTTTAATAATTGATTTTGAGAATTAATGTTTTTCTCGATTTGAAGCAATGTAACATTTGGATTAAGGGGTCCAATTTATGAAACCGTCCCTCGTGAGCGGATGGATAATGTGGTCACCTATTCCATGCCTAAACAAGCTTGCAACATCTCACGGAACTAAAAAATGTTGCTCTGTTAGGTTTTTATGCCCTGAGGAGGAATTGACCAAGAGTCCTCGAAATGGTTTGGGATGCGACTTGCAACTCGGTATATAACGAAAACCAAGACTCAGGAATCGTTGTCTCCATTGGATTTCTGGCATAGGATTTCAGCTAGAGCACCCCTCACTCCCAGGTCCAATCCCTCATAAGTTGTTTTTTTATCAATTTTGAGAGCTAGGGTTTTTCTCAGTAAGAAGTAATGCACCATTTAAATTTAGGGGTCCAATTTATAAACCCATGCCTCAGGAGCGGATGGAAAATGTGGTCACATAGTCCATGCCTAAATAAGATTGAAGCATCTCACGGAACTCAAAAATGTTGCTCCGTTAGGTTTTTATGCCCCGAGGAGGAATTGAACAAGAGTCCCCAAAATGGTTTGGGATGCCATTTGCAACTGGGCATAAAAAGAAAACCAAGACTCGGATTGAGGAACCGTCGACTTCGATGGATTACTGGGATAAGATTTCAGCTAGTGCACCCCTCACTCTCGGGTGCCATGCCTCGGAAGTTGCTTTACTCATTGATTTCACGAATTAGTGTTTTGTTCAGCTTGAAGCAATGCAACATTTGAATTAAGGGGTCCAATTTATGAAACCGTCCCTCGTGAGCGGATGGATAATGTGGTCACCTATTCCTTGCCTAAACAAGCTTGCAGCATCTCACGGAACTCAAAAATCTTGCTCCGTTAGGTTTTTATGCCCCGAGGAGGAATTGGTCAAGAGTCCCCAAAATGGTTTGGGATGCGACTTGCAACTCGGTATATAATGAAAACCAAGACTCAAATTGAGGAATCGTTGTCTCTGTTGGATTTTTGGCATAGGATTTCAGCTAGAGCACCCCTCACTCCTGGGTCCAATCCCTCGTAAGTTGTTTTTTTATTGATTTTGAGAGCTAGGGTTTTGCTTAGTAAGAAGTAATGCAACATTTAAATTTAGGGGTCCAATTTATAAAACCATGCCTCAGAAGTGGATGGACAATGTGGTCACATAGTCCATGCATAAACAAGATTGCATCATCTCACAGAACTCAAACATGTTGCTCCATTAGGTTTTTATGCCCTGAAGAGGAATTGGACAAGAGTCCCCGAAATGGTTTGGGATGCCACTTGCAACTGGGCATAAAAAGAAAACCAAGACTAGATTGAGGAACCGTCGACTTCGATGGATTATTGGGATAGGATTTCAGCTAGATCACCCCTCACTCTCGGGTGCCATGCCTCAAAAGTTGTTTTACTCATTGATTTCGTGAATTAGTGTTTTGCTCAGTTTGAAGCAATGCAACATTTGGATTAAGGGGTTCAATTTATGAAACCGTCCCCCGTGAGTAGATCGATAATGTGGTCACCTAGTCCATGCCTAAACAAGCTTGCAGCATCTCACAGAACTCAATAATGCTGCTCCGTTAAGTTTTTATGCCCTGAGGAGGAATTGACCAAGAGTCCCTGAAATTGTTTGGGATGCAACTTGCAACTGGGCATAAAACGAAAACTGAGACTCGGATTGAAGAACCGTCGACTCCGATGGATTACTAAGATAGAATTTCAGCTAGAACACCCCTCACTTCCGGTTGCCAAGTCTCAAAAGTTGCTTTACTCATTGATTTCGAGAACTAATGTTTTGCTTAGTTTGAAGCAATGCAACATTTCGATTAAGGGGTCCAATTTATGAAATCGTCCATCAAGAGCGGATGGATAATGTGATCACCTATTCCATGCCTAAACAAGCTTGCAACATCTCACATAACTAAAAAATGTTGCTCCGTTAGGTTTTTATGCCCTGAGGAGGAATTGGCCAAGAGTTCCCGAAATGGTTTGGGATGCAACTTGCAAATCGGTATATAATCAAAACCAAGACTTAGATTCAGGAACCTTTGTCTTTGTTGGATTTCTGGCATAGGATTTCAGCTAGAGCACCCCTCACTCCTGGGTCCAATCCATTGTAAGTTGTTTTTTTCATCGATTTTGAGAGCTAGGTTTTTGCTCAGTAAGAAGCAATGCAACATTTAAATTTAGGGGTCCAATTTATAAAACCATGCCTCGGGAGTGGATGGACAATGTGGTCACATAGTCCATGCCTAAACAAGATTGCAGCATCTCACAAAACTAAAAAATGTTGCTCCGTTAGGTTTTTATGCCCTGAGGAGGAATTGGACAAGAGTCCCCGAAATGGTTTGGGATGCCACTTTCAACTAGGCATAAAAAGAAAACCAAGACTTGGATTGAGGAACCGTTGACTTTGATGGATTACTAGGATAAGATTTCAACTAGAGCACCCCTCACTCTCGGGTGCCATGCCTCAGAAGTTGCTTTACTCATTGATTTCGCGAATTAGTGTTTTGCTCAGTTTGAAACAATGCAACATTTGGATTAAGGGGTCCAATTTATGAAACTGTCCCTCATGAGTAGATCGATAATGTGGTCACCTAGTCCATGCCTAAACAAGCTTGCAGCATCTCATGGAACTAAAAAATGCTGCTCCGTTAGGTTTTTATGCCCTGAGGAGGAATTGACCAAGAGTGCCTGAAATTGTTTGAGATGCGACTTGCAACTGGGCATAAAAAGAAAACCGAGACTCGGATTGAGGAACTGTTGACTCCGATGGATTACTAAGATAGGATTTCAACTAGAACACCCCTCACTCCCGGTTGCCAAGCCTTGAAAGTTGCTTTACTCATTGATTTCGAGAACTAGTGTTTTGCTCAGTTTGAAGCAATGCAACATTTGGACTAAGGGGTCCAATTTATCATATCCTCCCTTGGGAGCGGATGGATAACGTGGTCATCTATTCCATTCCTAAACAAGCATGCAACATCTCACAGAACTCAAAAATGTTGCTCCGTTAGTCTTTTATGCCATGAGGAGGAATTGGTCAAGAGTCCCCGAAATTGTTTGGGATGCGACTTGCAACTGGGCATAAAACTCAAACCGGGACTTGGATGCATGAACCGTCAGTTGCATTGGATCCAGAGTACCTAGTTTCAACTATTGGGGCTCCTACCCTATCATTTTGTTGACCGAAAACAATTTGTTAGAGTATCTCCAACACTAGGGTTTTGGCAATCAGGCATAGTGCAATTTCCAAAGAGGAGGTCGATTTTCAAGAACACTGTCTCGGGTCTTTTTGGATAGTGTAGTCATGTGGTCCTTGGCCAAATAGACTTGCAGGAGCTTATGGAAGTTCGTTGTGCTACTTTGTTTAGATTTTATGCCCCTAGACCAAATTGACCTCATGTCCTTAAATGGCTTGAGGAGGCGAGTTGCAACTCTCGACAAAAATCAAACCAGGACTCATATGCATGAATCGTTAGTTGCATTGGGTTTCAAATAGTGGGGCCCCTACGCTATTATTTTGTTTATAGAAAAAACATTTGTTGTAGTATCTCGGGCACGAAACTCCATTATGCTGCTCGGTTTGAATTTTATGCCCCCGGATCAAATTGGCCACATGTCCTTGAATGGCCTAAGGAGGCAAGTTGCAACTATCAATAAAACTCATACCAAGACTCGGATGCACGAACCATCAGTTGCATTGGATCCGTAGCACTGGGTTTCAGCTACTGTGGCTCTTACTCTATCATTCCTTCGACCGAAAAACCATTTGTTGGAGTATCTCCAACACTAAGGTTTTGGTCAATGAGGCATTGTGCAATTTCTGAAGAGGAGGTAAATTTTCAAGAACACTGTGTTGGGTGTTTTTGGCTAGTGTAGTCATGTGGGCCTTGGCCAAACAAACTTGTCGGAGCTTAAGGAAGTCTGTTATGCTACTTGGTTTGGATTTTATGCTCCTGGACCAAATTGACCACATGTCTCTAAATGGCTTGAGGAGGCAAGTTGAAACTCGCGATAAAACTCAAACCAGGACTTAGATGCATGAATCGTCAATTGTGTTTGATTTAGAGCACCATTTTTCAGCTACTGGAGCCCCTACGCTATCATTCCGTCAACTGGAAAACCATTTGTTGGAGTATCCCTGGCACTAGGGTTTTGGTTAATGAGGCATAGTGCACTTTCTGAAGATGAGGTCGATTTTCAAGAACACTATGCCGACATTTTTTGCTAGTGCAGTTGCATGGAACTTGTCCAAACAGACTTGTGGGAGCTTACAAAACTTTGTTATGCTGCTCGATTTGGATTTTATGCCCTCGTAACAAATTGACCACATGTCCTTGAATGGCTTGAGGAGGTGAGTTGCAACTATCGATAAAATTCAAACCGGGACTCAAATGCATGGACCGTCAGTTGCATTGGATCTAGAGTACCTGGTTTCATCTATTGGGGTTCCTACCCTATCATTTTGTCGACCGAAAAACAATTTGTTGGAGTATCTCCAACACTAGGGTTTTGGTCAATGAGGCATAGTGCAATTTCTGAAGAGGAGGTTGATTTTCAAGAACATTGTGTCGGGTCTTTTTGGCTAGTGTAGTCACGTGGTCCTTGGCCAAATAGACTTGCAGGAGCTTATGGAAGTTTGTTATGCTACTATGTTTGGATTTAATGCCCCCGGACCAAATTGACCACATGTCCTTAAATGGCTTGAGGAGGCGAGTTGCAACTATCGATAAATATCAAACCGGGACTCATATGCATGAACCGTCAATTCAATTGGATTAAAAGCACTAAGTTTCAGCTAGTGGGGCCCCTGTGCTATCATTCCGTTGACCGAAAAACCATTTGTTGTAGTATCTCCGTCACTAGAGTTTTTGTCAACAAGGCATAGTGCAATTTCTGAAGATGAGTTTGATTTTCAAGAACACTCTGTCGAGCATTTTTTGCTAGTGTAGTCGCATGGAAATTGACCAAAAAGACTTGCGGGAGCTTACAAAACTCCATTATGCTGCTCGGTTTGGATTTTATGCCCCTGGACCAAATTGGCCACATGTCCTTGAATGGCTTGAGGAGGCGAGTTGCAACTATCAATAAAACTCAAACCGAGACTCGGATGCATGAACCGTCAGTTGCATTGGATCCGTAGCACTGGGTTTCATCTATTGGGGCTCTTACTCTATCATTCTTTCGACCAAAAAACCATTTGTTGGAGTATCTCCAACACTAGTGTTTTAGTCAATGAGACATTGTGTAATTTCTGAAGAGGAGGTTGATTTTCAAGAACACTGTGTCGGGTCTTTTTGGCTAGTGTAGTCATGTGGGCCTTGGCCAAACAGACTTGTCGGAGATTAAAGAAGTCTGTTATGCTACTCAGTTAGGATTTTATGCCCTTGGACCAAATTGATCACATGTCTCTAAATGGCTTGAGGAGGTGAGTTGAAACTCGTGATAAAACTCAAACTGGGACTCAGATGCATGAATCGTCAGTTGTATTGGATTAAGAGCACCATTTTTCAGCTAGTGGGGCCCCTATGCTATCATTCCGTTGACCGAAAAACCATTTGTTGGAGTATCTCCGACACTAGGGTTTTGATCAATGAAGCATAATGCAATTTCTGAAGATGAGGTCGATTTTCATGATCACTATGCCAACATTTTTGGCTAGTGCAGTTGCATGGAACTTGTCCAAATAGAATTGTGGGAGCTTATGGAACTCTGTTATGTTGCTCGATTTGGATTTTATGCCCTCGGACCAAATTGGCCACATGTCCTTGAATGGCTTGATAAGGTGAGTTGCAACTATCGATAAAACTCAAACCGAGACTTGGATGCATGAACCGTCAGCTGCATTGGATCTGGAGTACCTCGTTTCAACTATTAAGGCTCCTACCCTATCATTCCGTCGACCGAAAAACAATTTGTTGGAGTATCTCCAACACTAGGGTTTTGGTCAATGAGGCATAGTGCAATTTCTGAAGAGGAGGTCAATTTTCAAGAACACTGTGTCGGGTATTTTTTGCTAGTGTAGTCATGTGGTCCTTGGATAGACTTGTAGGAGCTTATGGAAGTTCGTTATGCTACTCTGTTTAGATTTTATGCCCCCAGACCAAATTGACCTCATGTCCTTAAATGGCTTGAGGAGGCGAGTTGCAACTCTCGACAAAAATCAAACCGGGACTCATCTGCATGAACTGTTAGTTGCATTGGGTTTCAATTAGTGGGGCCCCTGCGCTATCATTTCGTCGATAGAAATACCATTTGTTGTAGTATCTACGACACTAGAGTTTTGGTCAATGAGGCATAGTGCAATTTTTGAAGATGAGTTCGATTTTCAAAAACCCTCTGTTGAGCATTTTTTGTTAGTGTATTCGCATGGGAATTGTCCAGACAGACTTCCAGGAGCTTACTAAACTCCATTATGATGCTCAGTTTGGATTTTATGCCCCTGGACCAAATTGGCCACATGTCCTTGAATGGCCTGAGGAGGCGAGTTGCAACTATCAATAAAACTCAAACCGAGACTCGGATGCACGAACTGTCAGTTGCATTGGATCCGTACCACTGGGTTTCAACTATTGGGGCTCTTACTCTATCATTCCTTCGATCGAAAAACCATTTGTTGGAGTATCTCCAACACTAGGGTTTTGGTCAATGAGGCATTGTGCAATTTATGAAGAGGAGGTCAATTTTCAAGAACATTGTGTCGACTCTTTTTGGCTAGTGTAGTCATCTGGGCCTTGGCCAAACAGACTTTTCAGAGCTTAAGGAAGTCTTTTATGCTACTCGATTTGGATTTTATGCCCCTGGATCAAATTGATCACATGTCTCTAAATGGCTTGAGGAGGTGAATTGAAACTCACGATAAAACTCAAACCGGGACTCAAATGCATGAATTGTCAGTTGCATTGAATTAAGAGCACCATTTTTCAGCTAGTGGGGCCTCTACGCTATCATTCTGTCGACTGAAAAACCATTTGTTGGAGTATCTCCGGCACTAGGGTTTTGGTCAATGAGACATAGTGCAATTTATGAAGATGAGGTTGATTTTCAAGATCACTCTATTGGGCGTTTTTGGCTATGGTATTGGTATTGGTATGCATATCATTGCCAATATTGGTATGGTATGCCATACCAATATTGGCAATGATTTGGTAGACCAATACTTGGTATTGGTATACTAATGCCATACCAATACCAATACCATACCAATATTGATATTGGTATGGTATTGGTATTGGTATGGCATTGGTATGCACATCATTGCTAATGCATACCTTTGTCATGCAATGGTATGCAAAGGTATTGGTATTGGTATGCAATGGTATTAGTATTGGCATGGTATTGTATTCGTATGGTATTGATATGGTATTGGTATTGGTATTCTTGGGATTTGCAAGAGAGAATTTAGCACAATGACAATGTTATGTGGAACTTTATCTCATATTCATGTAAGGATTAGGGATGAGAAATATAGTTTGGTTTGGTCCAAGAATCCTATTCTAAGATAATAGATTGCAAAGATATGGTACAATACTAGGTTATGTAATGTAGAACAAGGCAAAATCATTGTGGTGGAAGCCCCTTTGGAATATTAGAGCTCCTATGAAGACACGTGTTTATATGTGGCTAGTGTTGAGAGACAAGTTACTTTTTTGAGATCATTTGCAAAGGAGAAGTAACCAAGGGCTTGGCATGTGTTCACTTTGTAAGATGGATGATGAAGTTATCACCCATCTATTAGTGAAAAACAACTATGTTAGAGAAGGTC
>ML799602.1:0-10554 GCA_009831015.1 Picea engelmannii
ATCTTGTTGAACCTATCCACTACAACATACAAATAGTCATGACCCCTTTTCGACATTGGTAAACCCCCTAAAAAATCCATGGAGATACTTTCCCATGGATGGGATGGAACATGCAGTGGTTAGTATAGCCCCAATTTTCTATTAGTGGGGCTTACAAGTAGAACACATCACACACCCCTTTACATATTTAGTTACAATTGCTTTCATTTGAGGCTAGTAAGAAAGCCTATGCAGATGAGCCATAGTTTTTCCTACCCCAAAATGCCCAGACACAAGACAAGTGTGATATTATCGTATTACATGGACTTGTTCACTTGTAGGAATACATAGCTTTCCAAGATGGTAGAGTAGTTTTTGTTGCAGACAATAGTTCTCTACCTGTGCACCATGGACTAGCCTCTCACATAATTCTTTCAAATCTTCATAAATGGAATATTATTCCACATAGCTATCATGAGATAAAGAAGCATTCCTCAAAATAATAGAAGCACCAATAGGAGGTATAGAAAGAATATCATTTACCTTGTTACTCATACCCTTTTGTTACTTCATTACCAAATTAAATTGTTGTAGGAAACCCATCCATTTTATAATGTCAAGATTGTTGCAGTTTGGTTTGTTCTTGGAGATACTGTAAGGGTTGATGATCTGTATGTATGATTGTTTCCTTCCCTAACAAGTAGTGCTTCCATTTCTTTACGCTTTGAACTAATGCATACAACTCTTTCTCATATGTAGGATAGTTAACAACAACTTGGTTAAAAGTTTTAGAGTGGTAACAGATAGGCTTACGATATTCAATCAATACTGCACCCATGGTGTATCCACTGGCATCTGTCTCGATCTTGAAGGGATGTTGAATATTCGACAGTGCTAATACTTGTGCAGTACTGATCTTTTCTTTTGAAGTGTCGAAAGATTTTTGTTGCTTTCCTCCCCACAGAAAAGTGTTTTTTACATTGGTTAAGGCATGCAAAGGAGTTGCTATAAAGGATAATTTTGAAATGAATCTCCTCCAATATTGGACTACACCTAAGAAGCTCAGTATCTCGGTTACACTTTTGTGCTCAGGCCAATTTACAATTACATCAATCTTGGAAGGATTAATTTTCAATTTTCCTCCTCCGACAATATGACCTAAGTACACAAGTGAAGTCTTACCAAATTCACATTTGGACAATTTTACATACAAATTTTCCCTTTACAAAGTATCTAATACTTGCTTTACATTCCCTACATGTTCATCTGAAGTACCACTAAATATAAGAATGTCGTCGAAATATACAATTACAAAATCATCTAGAAATGGCCTGAATACATCATTCATTACACGCATGAAGGTTGTCGGAGCATTACAAAGACCAAATGATATAACTAACCACCCAAACAATCCTTGTTTTCTATTAAAGGCATTCTTCCATGCATCCTATTCTGCAACCCTGATTTGATGGTATCAATTGTGAAAAGTCAACTTAGTGAAATAAACAACATTCTTTAACTGATCAAGCAAATCATATATAAGAGGAAGAGGGTATCGATTTTTCACTGTGATTTTATTTAAGGCCCAATAATAGACACACATTCGTCATGTGCCATCCTTATTTGGAACCATCACGATCAGAGAAGCACAAGGAAATGAGCAGGGCCTATTGATCCCTTGATCCAATAAGCCTTGTACCTTCTTCTTGATCTATGTCATCTCTACAACTGACATCTTGTACATGCCGACATTAGGAAGAGGAGAATATTGTTGAAGATGTATTTCATGTTGGATTTCCCACATAGGTGCTAATTCATCTGGTTCCTGGAAAATATCATCATACTTAGAAACAATATCAATTAGTTCTTTCTTATGAGAAGGATCACATCCTTGGAAAGCATTGGATGTTCCAACATCTTTCTCCCTTACAACCATGAGTACATATCTCTTATTAGTGTTTATGAGTCTCTTCATTTGTCCCACACTAACAAGTGTTGTGTTTTCCCTCATGTTGTGGGATCTAACAATATATTCCACTCCCTCCTTAGTAAGGTGATATTTTTTCTCATGACGTAAGCAGATTGATTTGCTATCATAAAGATAGGGACTCCCCAACACTATGCCACATATATCAAGTGATACAACATCCAAATCCACTTCATCAATCAAATTTGAAGCAATAGAAAATTTGACCCTACATTTCTTGGTGACATTAATGTTTTCATTATCACATACCCAACCAAGAGGATAAGGATTTGGATGTGGTTTGGTTTCAAGAACCATCTTTTTGACAAGTGCTTTAGATATCAAGTTTACATGGAAACCCAAATCAAATAATTTATCTATCTTAGTGTGTTTAGATACAACTCTTATATTAAATAATTCATTCCTCTTTCTTTCATCATCATGAGATTCATTATTGGAATTTGAACTAGCATGAAGAGAATATTTACCTTGTACTCCAACCGCTGTGATCTTTCCTTCGTCTCTTGAATCGAAACCAAGATCTTGTTGCACTGTAGAAACGGTCCATGTATTCCCCTTTCCACCGAACTATTTCAGTCTCTTCTCTGGATGTAGTTTCCAACAATTTTCATCATCGTGACCACTTTTCTTGCAATGAGTGCAAGATGGTTTTCCTTCTTCTCTCTTTACAATGGTGGTCTTCTTGTCCTTTGTTTTAAACTTCTTAAACTACTTATGTGGGAGATTGGAAGGTTTCTTTGTGGATATTATTGAACATTCTTTCCCGTGTTCTCAAGGTGAGTGGTTTGCACACAACTTCATCAAGAATGGTGGGGTTAAACAATAGAAAAGTATGACGAATATAACTATGAAGTGCGCCAATATACTTCATCAAAGTTTCATAAGAGTCCAAAGGAATGTTTAATGCAAGATCTTTCTTCCTAAATTCTTCTGTGAAATTTTGTACAGTTTGACCTTTACTTTGTCTTAAAGTTTTCCATTCCATCATTGCTTTATGTAAATAACTCAATGGATAAAATTTCTTCCTTATCGCTGATTTAAATTTTGACCACGAGGAAAGAATATTCCCACACTTACCTCTGTCGTGAAGTTTGATATCCCACCATACGAGAGAGGTGCCTTCCAACTGAAGAGAATCCATTTTCACTTTAACTTCCTCTTCACCAATATGTTGAACATGGAATATACTTCAACATGTTGGATCCAATTATCTATCTTTTCAGGATTAGCATCACCATTAAACATAGCTAAATAAAATTTTACATCAAGATTTAATAATGGTTTCTTAAAAGAACCTTTAAGGATAGAATGATGAGAATGATGAGAATGCTCGGAGGAAGAAGAGCTAGAACTTGATGGTGAAGATGGAGGTTCAGGAGGGTCTCTCGAGCCCCTTGATTTATTGAAGCATTATCATCGGCTTGTGCTTCCTTTTTCTTCAAAATAATAGAAGAAAAAATAGGAGGTCTAGAAATCATATCAACTACCTTGTTACTCGTACCCTTTTTGTACTTGATTACCAAATGAAATTGTTGTAGGAAACCCATCCATCTGTAATGTAGAGATTGTTGCAGTTTGGTTTGTACTCGGAGATACTGTAATGGTTGATGATTTGTATGTATGATTGTTTCCTTCCCTAACAAGAAGTTCTTCCATTTCTTTATGCTTTGAACTAATGCATACAACTCTTTATCATATGTAGGATAGTTAACAACATCTTGGTTAAAAGTTTCAGAGTAGTAACAGATAGGCTTATGGTATTGCATCAATACTACATCCATGGCGTATCCACTGGAATCTGTCTCGGTCTCGAAGGGTTGTTGAAGGTTCGACAGTGATAATATTGGTGCAATACTGATCTTTTCTTTCAAAGTGTTGAAATCATTTTGTTGCTTTCCTCCCCACTGAAAAGTGTTATTTACACTGTTTAAGGCATGCAAAGGAGCTGCTATAAAGAAGAAGTTTGAAATGAATCTCCTCCAATATTGGACTGTACCTAACAAGCTCCGTATCTCGGTTACACTTTTGGGCTCATGCCAATTTACAATTACAACAATCTTGGAAGGATCAATTTTCAATTGTCCTCCTCCTACAATATGACCTAAGTACACAAGTGCAGTCTTACCAAATTCACATTTGGACAATTTTACATACAAATTTTCACTTTGCAAAGTATATAATACTTTCTTTACATGCCTTACATATTCATCCCAAGTACCACTAAATATAAGAATGTTGTCTAAATATACAATCAAAAAATCATCTAGAAATGGCCTAAACATCCTTCATCACATGCATGAAGATTTTTAGAGAATTACAAATCCCAAATGACATAACTAACCACTCAAAAAATATTTGTTTGGTCTTAAAGGAAGTCTTCCATGCATCATGTTCTGCAACCCTTGTTTGATGGTATCCACTGCACAAATCCAACTTAGTGAAATAAACAACATTCTTTAACTGATCAAGAAAATTATCTATACGAGGAAGAGGGTATAGATTTTTTACCATGATTTTATTTAAGGCCCAGTAATCGACACACATTTACCATGTTCCATCCTTCTTTGGCACCATCACGATCATAGAACCACAAGGAGATGAGTTGGGCCTATTGTCCCCTTGATCCAATAATCCTTGTACCTTCTTCTTGATCTATGTCATATCTACAACTGCGTACATGCCCACATTAGGAAGAGGAGAATCCTACTAAAGATGTATTTCATGTTGGATTTCCCTCATAGGAGGTAATTCATCTGGTTCCTGGAAAATATCATCATACTTAGAAGCAATATCAATTAGTTCTTTCTTATGAGAAGGATCACATCCTTGGAAAGCGTCGGATGTTCTGACATCTTTCTCCCTTACTACCATGAGTACATATCTCTTATTAGTTTTTATGAGTCTCTTCATTTTTCGCACACTAACAAGTGTTGTGTTTATCCTCATGTTGTGGGATCTAACAATATATTCCAGTCCCCCCTTAGTAAGGTTATATTTGTTCTCATGACGAAAGAAGAATTCTTCGCTATCATAAAGATAAGGACTCCCCAACACTATGCCACATATATCAAGTGTTACAACACCCAAATCCACTTCATCAATCAACTTTGAAGCAATAGCAAATCTGACCCTACATTTATTGTCGACATTAAGTTTTTCTTTATCACATACCCAACCAAGAGGATAAGGCTTTGGATGTGGTTTGGTTTCAAGGCCCATCTTTTTGACAAGTACTTCAGATATCAACTTTACTTGGGAACCCAAATTAAATAATTTATCTATCTTAGTGTGTTTAGATACAACTCTTATATTAAATAAGTCATTCCTCTTTCTTTCATCATCATGAGATTCATTATTGAAATTTGAACTAGCATGAACGGAATATTTACCTTGTACTCCAATCGTTGTGATATTTCCTTCGTCTCATGAATCAGAACCGAGATCTTGTTGCATTGTAGCAACGGTCTTTGTCTTCCCCTTTCCACCGAACTTTTTCGGTCTCTTCTCTGGATGTAGTTTCCAACAGTTTTCATCATCATGACTACTTTTATTTCAATGAGAGAAATATGGTTTTCCTTCTTCTCTCTTTACAGTGATGGTATTATTTTCCTTCCTTTTAAACTTCTCAAACTTCTTATGTGGGAGATTGGAAGGTTTCTTTGTGGGATCTTCTAGAAAATGCTTTCCCTTGTTCTCAAGGTGAATGGATTGAACACAAACTTCGTCAAGACTGGCGAGGTTAAAAAATAGCAAAGTATGACGAATATAATTGTGAAGTGCACCAATATACTTCATTAAAGTTTCATAAGAATCCAAAGGAATGTTTAATGCAACATCTTTATTCCTAAATTCTTCTGTGAAATTTTGTACAGTTTGACCTTTACTTTGTCTTAAAGTTTTCCATTCCATCATTTCTTTATGTAAATAACCCAATGGATAAAATTGCTTCCTTATTGCTGATTTAAATTCTGACTATGAGGAAAGAATATTACCACACTTACTTTTGTCCTAAATTTTTATGTCTCCCACCATACAAGAGTGGTTCCTTCCAATCGAAGAGAATCCAATTGCACTTTAACTTCCTCTTAATAAATACATTGAACATGGCAATATACTTCAACATGTCAGATCCAATTATATAGCTTTTCAGGATTAACATCTCCATTAAACATAGGTAAAGCAAATTTTACATCAAGCTTTAATAATGGTTTCTTAAAAGAATCTTTATGGCTAGAATGACGGGAATGATGAGAATGCTCAGAGGAAGAAGAGCTAGAACTTGATGGTGAAGATGGAGGCTCAGGAGGGTCTCCTCCAACCCCTTGATTTACTGAAGCATTATCATCATCTTGTTCTTCCTTTTTTTTCAAAATAATAGAAGCAACAATAGGAGGTCTAGAAAGCATATCAGCTACCTTGTTACTCGTACCCTTTTTTTACTTGATTACCAAATGAAATTTTTGTAGGAAACCCATCCATATGTAATGTTGAGATTTTTGTAGTTTGGTTTGTGCTTGGAGATACTGTAAGGGTTGATGATCTGTATGTATGATTGTTTCCTTCCCTAACAAGTAGTTTCTTCATTTGTCACACACTAACATGTGTTGTGTTTACCCTCATGTTGTGGGATCTAACAATATATTCCACTCCCCCCTTAGTAATGTGATATTTGTTCTCATGATGAAAGAAGACTTCTTTTATATCATAAAGATAAGGAATCCCCGAAACTATGCCACATATATCAAGTGATACAACATCCAAATTCACTTCATCAATCAACTTTGAAGTAATAGCAAATCTGACCCTACATTGCTTGCTGACATTAAGTTTTTCTTTATCACATATCCAACCAAGAGGACGAGGCTTTGGATGTGGTTTGGTTTCAAGACCCATATTTTTGACAAGTTCTTCAGATATCAAGTTTACTTGGGAACCCAGATCAAATAATGTATCTATATTAGTGTGTTTAGATACAACTCTTATATTAAATAATTCATTCCTCTTTATTTCATCATCATGAGATTCATTATTGGAATTTGAACTAGCATGAAGGGAATATTTACCTTGTACTCCAACTACTGTGATATTTCCTTCGACTCCTGAATCAAAACCAAGATCTTGTTGCACTGTAGCAATGGTCTTTGTCTTCCTCTTTTCACCGAACTGTTTGGGTCTCTTCTCTGGATTTAGTTTCCAACAATTTTATCATCGTGACCACTTTTATTGCAATGAGTGCAAGATGGTTTTCCTTCTTCTCTCTTTACAGTGATGGTATTCTTGTCCTTCCTTTTAAAATTCTTAAATTTCTTATGTGGGAGATTGGAATGTTTCTTTGTGAGATCTTCTTGAACATGCTTTCCCTTGTTCTCAAGGTGAGTGGCTTGCACACAAACTTTGTCAGGACTGGTGGGGTTAAACAATAGCAAAGTATGATGAATATAACTGTCAAGTGCACCAATATACTTCATTAAAGTTTCATAAGAATCCAAAGGAATGTTTAATGCAAGAGATTTCTTCCTAAATTCTTTCGTGAAACTTTGTACATTTTGACCTTTACTTTGTCTTAAAGTTTTCCATTCCATCATTGCTTTATGTAAATAAACCAATGGATAAAATTGCTTCCTTATTGCTGATTTAAATTCTAACCATGAGAAAAGAATATTACCACACTTACTTTTTTCCTGAAGTTTTCTCTCCCACCATACGAGGGCGGTGCCTTCCAACAAAAGAGAAGCCATTTTCACTTTAACTTCATCTTCATCAATATGCTGAATAGGACAATATACTTCAACCTGTCGGATCCAATTATCTAGATTTTTAGGATTAACATCTCCATTAAACATAGGTAAAGAAAAATTTACATCAAGATTTAATAATGGTTTCTTAAAATAATCTTAATGGCTAGAATGATAAGAATGATGAGAATGCTCAGAGGAAGAAGAGCTAGAACTTGATGGTGAAGATTGAGGCTCAGGAGGGTTTCTTCCAGCCCCTTGATTTACTGAAGCATTATCATCAACTTGTGCTTCCTTTTTCTTCCCTTTCTCCTTCATCCTCTTCTCATAGTCTCCATACATTCACTCGACCATTTTTGACATGCGATAAAAGACCATATGAAAGTTTTCCTCCTATTCATCACGCTTGTCCTCTTCTTCCATTTTCTTCCTTTGGGATGCACAAACAACTTCAGGATTGAAATTCTTAAGAGTTCCTTCACCCTACTTATACTTGGCTCTAGTAAGTATTCACACTCAACAATTCAAGTCAAAGATGACTGCTCTGATACCAACATGATCTAGGATATTTTCATTGAAGTGAATTATAAAGAATTGTATTAAATGAGCATAAATTAAAGTGCACAATAAAGAAGGAAAAACTCAATAATCAAGAGACATAAGCATCAAATCTGAACATAAAAATTGATAATGGAGTTCGTTCCTGGTGGAATACGTCTTCGGGTCCTTCTCTCAAATGTTGTTATAACCCTAAAATGCACCACACAGGTTTACCTGGGATCAGGCCAACTCATGCCTCTTCCTAGCAAAAGCCATGCTGAACAAAACCTCAAAAAACCACTTAAATCAAGCAACCCGTGCCCTAACCTCTCACTGGGCGCGGTGGACCGCTTGCTGGCCTTTTACTGCACACGGGTGACCGCGGGCTAGCCCACTAAAGCCCGCGTTTACCTAACAAAGCAAAAAATCAAGGAAGTTTCCGCCGGGACGAAGAGCTTTTTGTCAGTTAACTGGAACTCCCAGCCATGCATGGCCGAGAGTTCGCCTAAAACCCTAGCTCCTTCTAGCCTATAAAAGGAGGGGTAGGGGTACTATTCAAAGGAGGAAAAAATCATAGCAAAGAAACTCTGCCAAAATTGCCAAGTCCATTATTGTCCCAACCCTTTAGCCTTTCCTCAAGCTTTAGGAGAAGTTCAAGCAAAGCAGTTGGAGGACAAAGAAGAGGAGGAGCCCAGGATCAGGATCGAGGAACGGTGGCCGGTCTCGAAAATCATTGTAAGTTGATTCATATTGAGATTAATGAAAAATATACTTTTCCCGTCTCGAATACATGAGTCTTATCTACATTATTTGATTTGTGTTTAATCTCTAACCCCCTAGTAGATCAATAGCATGCATGTGTAGTTTTGTCTTGATTGCAGGAAAGCTTTGTGGAAGGAGCAGCAGCAGCAAGGGGATAAAGGCTCAACGGAGGATCTACTTCAACCATCGATAAAAAAGGTTAGTTGATTCTTCCCATGTGTGCATGAGAAAAGGGGTTGAGATTGCGGGTAGAAGGTTAAAAGTTATGTCTTAAGGGTCATGATCTGCGTACAAGTTTAAAGCCCTAGCTTGTTAGTCCGTAGGGTAGAATACCCCACAACAGAATTGGCGACTCCACTGGGGATAGTATTACTCTTAGGGTTTCCGGATTTGGTTAAAGATCTTTTTGGTAGTTCAAAGAATTAAGTTTCTGTTTCTTTGTTGTTTTTTTGTTTTCTGTTAAGTCGAAAGCTAGCAGGGAAACTGGTTATCAATACCAGTTTTCCTTGACTGACGCTCGACATTTCTTTTTGGGACACACAGAGGTACACGCGGCCTGCAGAAGCCCTGCCCGTGGGTAGCCCGCGCCCTAACCTTATACAGCACGCGGTTGACCGCGCCCTGTAGTGGTTTCAGTAGCGTGTAGAGTCCAGGAAGCTTAAGAGGCAGTCCCCTCTTCCTCTGCCAGAAGTTTACCTTCTCAGGGGGATTTTTGGATCCTGTCTGGGTTCTGTTGGTTTGTTGTCTTGCTTTCAGTCTACCTTAGTATGTTAGTTTCTTATTGCATTAGTTTTCTTTTGTGAAAATTTTCCTTTTCTGTTGAAGTAATAGCACCCAAGCCTTTCATAGACCCTGGTTGTCAATACCAGAGGCCTTTTTTAGGTCTGGGCTACCTGTGTTTGATTTTTTCTCAGATTTTATACATACCCGCGGGCTGATTCAGTTCTGAGCGCAGGTACCCACGTGCTGTTGTAGCACAGCGCGCGGTTGACCGCGGGCTGTCTTGGTGACAGTCGCGGGTCTGTCTGGTTGCTTTTAAGCCTGGGTGGGGCAGTCATCCCCTCCTGTGGTGAGAAGTGCTCCTTTCAGGGTTTGGAGTCTGGGGCTGCACAGTCAACAGGTTAGGGCATCTTATCCTTAGCCTGGGTTGTTTAGTTGATGTTTTGATAGAAAAGACAAAAGAGAAAAAGATATTTGTTTTATGGTTTTTAGGCAAGTGTTAGAATTGGTGCTATTGTGATTACTTTGTTGCATTTTTTGCGCTCTGATTCTGTTTGCGATCTGTGCTTTAAGCCAGAGTTTTCTTTTTACTTCTCTTGGTTTTGATCTTGTCAGCATTTTTCCTTGTTGTGTGATTTTACAACGAAATAAAAAACAATTTCTTGTTTCATTTTCTTCTTGGATTGAAGATTATGTTGTTGCATCAGTAGCTTGGAAAGAAGTCTTGTTGCTTAAGTTTTTGCAGTACATGTCTAGTATAAGTAGCTCGCAGATCTGAGTGAAAATCCTTCATATTTACTGCATAAAATCTTAGTAATTTCAGAAAAAGAA
>ML799602.1:41645-53223 GCA_009831015.1 Picea engelmannii
ACTTTTAGAGATACATTATTGTTGTAAAAGATATGACTCTAGAGAAGTGTCGTATCTTAGGCTCTAAATTAGGAGATTTGTTTTAAGATGGTTAAGATAACATTTATTGTAAATGGACACTTGTTTATTTAATAAGTGATCCAAATCTTGAGTTTGTTAGGACTTTGAGCTTATATATAGCTCATTGCAAGAGTATTGAGTTGTTGGATGTAAACTCTTGCAATGTATCTTATGTAATTTCTTTTCCTATTAATAAAATTGTTTGTCTTAGGACACTTCGGCCATTAGTATTCTCAACTTGTTGTGATGGAAATCCATTTGCCTGCTAATGCACTAGTTGTTGAGTGATTTGATCCCTGATCTATAGCTCTGTACACAATGTGTAGTTGAAGCTCAAGGAACAATGGTGAGCCATCATTGGATAGCACTGCAGTGATATGAAATTTAAAGGATTTTGCACTCTTCACTTCATGAACACTGCTCTGTGGTAATAACCCTTTAACCCACTCTCCTTTCATCAATGCACGCAACTTCTGCAGAACATTCTCTTGCCTTGTCTCATAGACAATCAGATGAACCACTTTGGCATAATGAGGATGGTTTTGTGCACAAATGTTTATAAAATTTGATGCATCAAAAAGTATATGAACATATCTAGATATCACAACTCTCTACTTATATCTGAAAGTTAGTGGAATAATTAATTTCAATAATAGAGATGAAGATGTTCTAGATTTTACTGAAATTCAAAGATTGCATTGTAATTTCAATAATACAATCAGAAACCTAAGATTTGAATATCAAAACTACACACATCATGCCCTTATTTGGACCAGATCGTAAGTAAGCACTTCTATACATAGTTTTCAGCTTCAACAAGCTTTGGGGCTTCTTGAAGTCCATTAGAACTTGATGTAGGTGGTTGTCTAATTGGTTTGGAAGAACACACAGAACCCTAGAGCCAAAGCGCTTGAGATCAGATGCCCAGAAGTCGGGATTTCCTCATTATAACTTCTTCAAACACCTTCGAAAGTGGTTTTCATCATATGTATCCATTGAATGGTTTTCTCCAAAGCAAAATGCAAATAAAACTTGACATGTGTTCATTGATTCAGTGGTTTAGAAACGTATAAGTGGATGAACTTTCATTTTTTTAGAGCCAACAATTAACATTTCATGCATATGCAGAGGACATGATATCCAGATAGCCATAGATACCCTGTAATTGTAACATCCCGCTCTGGAACACTTACAAAACATATTCTTTGAGGACACTTGCTCGCAAGTGATCTGGACTTTTCTGATATTAATACATTTGTGCTTGATTATGATGCATTCTGATAGACGACATGATATTTTACTACTTGATGTAGACAGGTGTTGCTGACTCAGTTTCATTGAGTGTGTAGGGTTTCGGACCTTGAGGATGTAGAGGCATCGGTGGAACCCCCTTGGACTCCGGACTGAGTCAGGGAGTGGGATATTTGGGTTGATTCATTTACGGTGATATTGCTTTGTTTTGATGATATGATATTGATTTTATGATATGATGTTGACGTTCTGACACGATGGTTGATGATGCAGGCTGACGATAGCTTGCCGACCAGACTCACATATGGAGTAAAGGGGCAACACATGATTTCTAGAGAGGTTGAGGGAGAGGTGTGGACAGTAGCCCTGCCACAACCTACTAGCACTCCCGTCGTGGCTCAAACTGTAGGTTAATGATTACCTAGTTCGAGAGGATCCACGATGCCATGAGGGCAGACTACGACAGTCACTCACAATGATTCTAAGGGGCGCGCAATAAGGCGGGGCCCTTATTCCTTAGAGCCCTTAGTCTCCCACAAGTTCACCTGGTGGAGTGTTGACTCCAGGGGTTATAGATGTCTACCAATCCATCAAGTCGGCGAGTGGCACCCTTGGAGCATGTGGTGCATCCTGAAGGGCACGTCGCGCAAAAGAAACACCAGTTGGCGAGTGGCACCCTTGGAGCACGTGGTGCATCCTGAAGGGCACTTCGCGCAACAGAAGCAAATGAGGCGAGTGGAACCCTTGGAGCACGTAGTGTGTCCTGAAGGGCACGTCGCATTGATGATGATGATGAGACCACCTAGAAGACCCTAAGAGCTTAACGCCTGAAGAAATTCTTAAAACGACTCCCCTAATTAATTGTCGCCCAGTTCAAATCTAAACCTAATTTTAAAAACATCTCTAAGATAAAACTTTGATAAGCCCTAAGAAAAGATCCTACAAAATAAACATAAGGGCGTAAAATAAAACCCTCCTAGGTGTTAATTAAAGTCTTCTTAAAATTAAAGGGGGTACAGTGAAGAAAGGGAATAAATTAATTAAAATACGTGGTGTTATGGTAAAAAGGAAAATAAAGTTAAAAACATGTAAGAGTATAAAAGTAGTGAATTTAAAAATATAGAAAGGATTAATAAGCGCACTTATCTTTTGGGTTTAAAAATAAAAAGAGAGAAATAAATAAGAGAAATAAGGAAACTTGTAATAAAGGAAACTTAATAAAGGAAAGTAAGGGAACATAGGGTAAAAAGCAAAAAGGAATCAGCAATTAAGGAGTTACTAAAAATCAGCAACTTCATTTTAGGAATGTTATTAAAAGCATGAGAGGGGATCTAGGAACCCTAGGAGTAATTTAAGGAGCGACTTTAGGGGGGGGTGAGGGAATTGAGTCTTTTAATTATTAAAAAGAAATTAATTTTTGGAGAACCTTGGGGATGAGTGACACTTGGACGACAGAGAATTTTTAGAGGTTTGTCATTAAAAATTAAATTAATAATGATTTAGGAAAGTAGGTGGGTCTCAAATTTCTATAAAAGAAGGGGAGAAGGAAGAAGGGGATGAACGGTTAGCGTAACGTTACGCTACCGGATTGTGGCTTGACGGATTGCTTGTGAGGAGTTGGGAATTTCTCAGCTGTATTGGAGTGGTAGCTCCGCCTTGGAGGCGAGCTGAGAAGCTAGTCTTATCTCTGGATCTTGTGTGGCCCCTTTGCGGCTCGGGGGGCTAAGGGGGAAGCAGAGTACCCCTAGAAATTTGTTGGGAGGTACCGGTGTAGTCTCTACGGTCGGTGAGCGGGAGCGACGCGGAGCAGGAGCGACACGGAGCGCAGACGACACACGAGGACAGTGTTGAGGCAACAATATGGTTATTTTTCTTTTCGGTAGAATAGGATGAATTATGGATTATGCTGATATCAAATTTATGGGTTGTGATTAGATTTAATGGCTGCCATACTTGTCTACACTGCGATTATAAGCGTAGCTGCTGCATTTGTTGTTTTTCTTATTATTCAAATTTCTCTCGTGATAAGTATGATGGGAACCCTTGTACAGATTTATGCTCCATGGATTTTTGGGATTTAGAATGAAAATTTTCGTTGTTGAGGAACCTCCCATTGAAATCGGTTACTGATGCCAACTGCCTCTGTGAACAAGGTTATTTTTCTGTTAAATAGAAAGAAAATAGAACAAACATTGATCTCGTTTGCCCCTTCCTGTGTCAATCCTAGTAGATGNGATGTCGTGCCCCTTGTTTTTTCTTTATTCCTGTGTTAGTCAGCCTTGATTGTGTCACATAATCATCCCCTCTCCTCTGCAAGTCACTACCACTGTTATTTCTGGAATTGGAACTATGCTTGGGGTTCGCGGTGATGGAAATCGTTTGGGCGTTTCGTTGTACATTATAGTTGTAAATTCGTTGAGTGGATTGTCCTTCTATTCTTGTTAATCGCCTGGCGATTCATTTCGTTTTTTTTGGCTGTAAATTCGTGGGTGAATGGCCATTCTACTCTTGCATTCATTTCGGCATTTAGTTACACTGTTGCTGCAAAAAAAAAAAAAAAAATCGCTGTGTAGAGTGATAGCTCGGTCCCGCCAAGTGTCTGGCATTTCCCATGTGGTTCCCTGCGCCTTTTTTGGGGGTCTGCATTGATGTTAACCCTCCATGCATTTGCCAAAACTCTGTCTGCGTCTTTATTAACTTTAATCTCTGCGTTCCTTGTGGTCTGCGTTGAGTTATGGTAACCATCTTCAGTGACTGTGGGCGTTTCCCCGTTAGCGGCCTGTGTTATACGTTTTGTTGGGCGTCTCCATTGACCTGGGCGTTTATTTCTATTTGTGGGTTTCTGTATGTGTCATATCGTTCTAATGGCTGGGTGCGTTCAAAATTCAGCATGTGATTGCACAGATGCACGTGTTCCTCCTGCGTTTCAGTCGGGTGTGTTTTACTCTCTGCGCGCTATGTATTTTCTCCCTTCTTCTGCATTGTTCATTATAACCCACATCTTCCCTGACATCTCTTCTGGTAGCTCGTCTTGGTCTGCGCCTTCACCGTTGGTTGTGGTCGGGGTCAGCGCGATCTCCGATAGGGTTGTTTATTATGCTGCCAGCCAAATGATTTTAATGTCGTCTCCTTTTTTTTAATGAATGCACGATGAATAAAAGAATTTAAATACAAACGTTTGTTCTTCCATTAAGAATAGTTAAACCTGTGAAGGCCCCTCGTAAATGGAATGTATTCCCATGCACTTGAACGTTTGATATAGATCCAATTTAAATTTGTATATTTTATATTAGAAATTATATCATAAATTATTTTAATTTAAGGTGTGATCGATTTCACTTTATTAATAAGTAAATTAGGCAAGGATTAACTACCCTGTAATTATTAACTCGCAAATATCATTTATATTACATTGTCATATCATTGTATAGCATAGAGAGCCATGGCTCATTCTGGCACCTATGGCAAGAATTCATCTTACTGAAATGTGTGTTTGTGGGTTGGTTCTCATGCTCTTGTCTACTAGATAATGTGTCCAACTGTCCAAGCCTTTGTCTCATCTCATTCTGAAAGTGTAAAAAAAAAAAAGGGGTTTTTCAACTATGAGATCCTTAATAAAATCTTCACCAAAAAAATTCATGGTTAGTGAGAAGCATGGTCACAACATTGACATAGTGTTCCTTGTAAGTTGTGGATTCATCAGATGTCACTGCATTATAGACGTGGATTCATTATGTCGTTGTTAAATTGATGTGGATTCATTATAGTATAAATGCAATAGAAATTGTAATATTGAAATGCGGTATTAATATTGTTTTATGGAGAGTAGGGCGATATGCGACTTGTTGTTATTTAAGCAGCGATTATAGTCTAATAGTTAAATGCAATGTTCGTTTTATATAACTTAGAATGAATTGTAAATGTCATTTAGTTGCATCGTTGTGGCCATATGCTGTGAGGTTATGGTTGTATTGGTACAGCTATGGGAATTTTATGATAAACATCAGTAGGATAGGAATGGGTGACTGCATCATCCCTATATTACTTGGTCTTGCAATAGGTAAAGGTAGAATGACATGGCAAAATGGATAAGAATATAATGATCGGTGTTGGTGACATGAAGTTTAAAATTTATTGTTAATTCATTGGCGATGTTTTGGTAAATTCATTTCGACGCAGTAACATGGATTTGCTATTAATCAATGAACTTAATAAGACTGTGTTGGTAACTCATCCTTAAAGAAAATCAAATGGAATATTGGGTCTATGTTTAAGGTCTTGAGTCTCAATAGTGGTTAGTCGACGTCGAAATCCTTCTAACTTGCGTCTCCCATAGAAGTCGTGGTTGTCCTTGATTTGCAGTGCTTGGTCGTCTTGCTTGCGTCTTGATCTAGGTCGGGTTACTAGTTTCTGCCTGAGCAGTCGGCCAGGAGCCTGTCTAATCTTCTTTCGAGAAGACATAAGACTAAAAGCCCTGTTTTTCCGTGCATAAATAGTAAACTCTACCGTTGGATTCTTCCTTCTGTGATTGTACTGTACTTAACACCTGGTGTCATTTTCCGCTTACAGCTGCTAGTTGTATGCCTTATGTCTAGGGGCATTTATTGCTTGTTGTCACTGTGATATGTCAGGGTCATCCTGTTTTGTTCGCCTTGCTTGCGTCTTGTTCTAGGTTGGGATACTAGTTTCTGCCTGAGCAGTCGGCCAGGAGCCTGTCTAATCTTCTTTCGAGAAGACATAAGACTAAACGCCCTGCTTTCCTATGTAGAAATAGTAACCCTAACACCATGGATTCTTCCCTCTGTGTTCTTACTGTGCACCCCAGTATGTATTAATGTTTGTGTTGTGCGTCGTCTGCCTATGGTCGTATATTGTTGCAGTTACTCGTTGAGTGCCTTCAGTCTTCTTGTGCTGAACTTCGTGGTTGTGTCTTGTTGGTTGTTGAGGGGCGAGGTAGAGTCAAGTGTGTTGTTACCTCTACACGCGCGCACACACCTTAAACACAAAAAAAAAGAAAAAAAAATTATGCACTTGCTTTAGAGTGTTGTCGTAACGAGGAGGTCATTACATATGGTATCAAAGCCGGTTCGACCCACGAATTGGGATTCGCTACAGCTTCCGTTGACATGATTATATTTGATTATTCTATTGTTGATCGAGTTGATTGTGTGTGTGCAGGTAATCATGGTTAGAGGATGCCGTGGAGGCAGACGACGGTGTGTTAGGGGAGGAGTCGTGATGCCTCCAGCAGCATCCACGCCTAAGGGGTCTAATCCCCAGGGAGGCGAGCAGGTCCTTGGACAGGAGCAGATCGCATTTGCCGATGTTGTGGGGATGATGAGATCTTTCCAGCGCATGTACGAGGCGCTGATCAGCAGATTGGACAGAGATGAGGCCAGGGTGCCGGCACCTGCTGAGGTTCTGCCACGTGCATCGGCCGTTACAGGTAGCATTCACCGTGAACTCGAGAAGGTAAAATTTCCCGAGATCTTTGGTGCCCCGGACGGCGCAGCCGCCAAGGCATGGTTGGAGAATATGGAAATGTCCTTCGCACTTCGCAATTATACCTCCAACATGAAGGTCCGCATGGTGGTTTTTCAACTGAAGGGGAGCGCTCTTCTATGGTGGAAGACGCTCCTACCGCAGCTGAACATGGTCGTCGAAGACGTGTCATGGGAACTGTTCGAGGAACGGTTCCGAGAGAGGTATCTTTTAGAGGAATTCATTGAGCGCCAGCTCAATGAGTTCAACGCATTACGACAGGGAGGTCATACGGTGCCCGAGTACGAGGCACGTTTTATGGAGTTGCTCCGGTATGCTCCGCACCTGAACACTGAGAAGCTCAAGGTCAACCGGTTCGTGTTTGGCCTTAACGACAGCCTGCATGCAAAGGTTAGGATTCTGATGCCTCAAACCTTGCACGATGTTGTCCAAAAGTCCCTCATAGTAGAGGAGGAGCTTATTAGCGGGGGCCGACCAGGACTCCAGAGAGACCTGCAGGACAGGGTTCATCTGGAACACCGCAGCACCAGACACCAGCAGGCATACACTGGGATATCGTGGCTTCCAGAGGGGATCCACGTTCACTACACCTCGACGACCGCCACCTTAGCAGCGGACACCTTATCAAGGACCACAGCACTAGCAGCAGCGTCGCCCGCAGTAGCAGCAATTTAGGCCTATTCAGCAGAACAGACCATGGTTTCAGGCCGGTGGGCAGTCATCCTCTACTTCGGGTACCAGGGCTACTGGGCCGAAGAAGGGGTGTTGGACGTGTGGAGAGTCACACTACCAGCGCGACTGTCCGGTGGAGAGGACCAGGGTGCCCGGATCAACCGGACCCGCTACAGTGGGAGATATGGGCAAGGCCCATCGGATACATGCAGCGGTGAATAACCGCCAGGAAGAGCACCAGTAGACTGTGCTTGAGATGACAGGTATTGTCGCTGACCAGACCCTTAGTATTTTGATAGACCTAGGAGCTACTGAGGGTTTCATTTCTGGTGCAGCGCTAAAAAGGATTAAGGTCAAGGCAGTCAAACAGGGTGAGTTTAGCTTCGTAGAGATGGCTTCGGGAGCCAAACAGAAGGTTGGAGGAAAGGTTATGGGCTGTGCCCTTAACCTAGGAGAGTTTGTCACGAGGGTCAACTTGTACATCACGATCTTAGGATCTTATGATGTCGTGATCGACATGGATTGGTTGGAATCACATGAGGCGATACTCAACTGTAAGACGAAGAGGTTTTGCTTAGTCAATGATGAAGGACATAGACGGGTGATTGTAGGATGGAACCAGGGAGTATCCCTGATATTTGTCTCTTCCTTACAGTTACGGAAGAGTATGCGCAAGGGGTGCAAGATTTATGCGATCCTTGCGCTAAACGAAAAGGGAGTAGCAGAAGGTCTAGAACACCTTCCAGTGGTGAAGGAGTTTTCGGACGTATTTCCAGAGGAGTTGCCTGGGATGTCGCCAGAAAGAGAATTGGAGTTTACCATAGACCTGAAACCGGGGACTGAACCGATAGCGAGAACGCCTTATAGGATGTCGACCCCAGAGTTGCAAGAGCTGAAAATGCAATTGAAGGAGTTGTTAGACCTGGGACTGATACGCCCTAGTGTGTCACCGTGGGGTGCACCAGTTATTTTCATTCGGAAGAAGGACAGATCGTGGAGGCTTTGCATTGACTACCGTCAACTGAACAAGGCTACGATAAAAAATCAGTATCCCTTACCAAGAATTGATGATCTGTTCGATCAAATGAAGGGTGCGACGGTGTTCTCCAAGATCGATTTGCGATCAGAGTATCACTAGTTATGGATCAAGGAGGATGACGTCCCTAAGACCGATTTTAAGATGAGATTTGGACATTATGAGTTTACTGTTTTACCTTTTGGACTGACAAACACCCCAGGGGTATTCATGATTTTGATGAACGGGGTGTTCCGCGAGTACTTGGACAAGTTTGTCCAAGTATTCATTGATGATATTTTGATCTACTCTCGGACGATGGAGGAGCATGACAAACACTTGCGCTTGGTGCTACAATGTTTACGAGAACACAAATTATATGGGAAGATGTCCAAATGCTATTTTTATCAATCGAGGATTCACTACTTAGGGCATGTCATCTCCGGCGAAGGTATCGCCATGGATTCAACCAAGGTTGAGGCTATTATGGAGTGGCCTGCGCCGACTAATGTCACATAAGTGCGTAGTTTTATGGGTTCAGCCGGATACTATCGACGGTTTGTCAAGGGATTTTCAAGGATAGCAAATCCGAACACGGAATAGCAGAAGAAAAACAAGAAGTTTGTTTGGACAGAGAAATGCGCAGAAGCATTTCGGAGGCTTAAAGAGTTGTTGACGACAGTGCCAATACTAAAAGTCCCTAACATGGATGTAGACTTCTTGGTATGCACTGACGCATCCAAGGAAGGTTTAGGCGGAGTCTTGATGCAAGACAGACGGGTGATTTCTTACATTTCGAGGAAACTGAGAAGACATGAGGAGAACTACGCGGCGCACGATTTGGAGTTACTAGCCATCGTCTATGCCTTGAAGGTTTGGAGACACTACCTTGTTGGTCAAAAATTTTAATTAAAGACTAATCATTGTGGACTACAACACATTTTTACGCAAAGTGACCTGAACGCGCGACAACGACGTTGGTCGGAATTGCTTAGCGAGTACGACTTCGATATTACTTACATAAAGGGAACAATGAACCGAGTGGCAGATGCTTTGAGTCGGAGGCCACGCATCTTTTCGGTGTTACCTCTTCAGACGAATCTATGTGAGAAGATTCTCACTTTACAACGTGACGATGACTGGTACAAAGAAGTCGAGGATTTTATCGGACAAAGCATAATGACGGTACCACGATATGAGGGATTTTCTTTTGATAGCGATGGGTTATTAAGGTTTAGAGGTCGGATTTACGTGCCACCAAATGACGAATTGAGGATGTTGATCCTGAACAAGGCTCATAGAGCAGTTTACATGGCTCACCCAGGAGTCATGAAGATGAGGGCAGACCTTAAACCCTTGTTCTTCTGGAAAGGATTGAAGGTCGACATAGTCAACTTTGTGGCTAGATGTCTCGAGTGTCAGCGGGTGAAGGCTGAACATAGACACCCGGCAGGATTACTTCAACCACATGCCATTCCGGAATCGAAATGGGAAGTCATTTCGATGGATTTTATTGTTGGATTTCCACTGACGGAAAGGAGACACGACTCGATTTTTTTAGTAGTAGACACTCTGACAAAGAGTGCTCACTTTATTCCTGTGCGTACGACGTATCAGGCACCTGACATAGCGAGAGTTTTCATCAGTGAGATTGTGAGGCTGCATGGCGTGCCTAAGAAGATTATATCCGATCGAGGATCGGTGTTCACTGGACGATTTTGGACGAGTTTCCAAGAGGCCTTGGGAACTCAACTTAACTTTAGTACTGCGTATCACCCAGAGACTGACAGAAAGACGGAACGAATGAACCAAACCTTGGAAGACATGTTGCGCATGTACGTGATGGACCAACAAAAACGTTGGGAAGAATTCTTGCCTCTAGTAGAGTTCGCTTATAACAACAGTTACCAGAGCACCATTAAGATGGCGCCTTTTGAGTTCCTTTATGTGCGACAGTGTCGGATGCCCTTGAGTTGGGATCGGCTTGAGGATAGGGTCCTGGTGGGACCAGAAGCGATCCAAGAAATGGGAGAGCAAATGCAAACCATAAGACAAAGGATAAAAGAAGCGCAGGATCGACAGAAGAGTTATGTCGATGCGCACCGAGTCGACCGTAGTTACGAGGTCGGCGATTGAGTCTTCTTGCGGGTTAAACCGCATAAAAGTTCGATCAAGTTTGGAAAGGGAGCTAAACTCTCTCCTAGGTTCGTGGGACCTTTCGAGATTGTGGAGAGAAAGGGGCCCGTGGCTTATCCACTAGCCTTGCCTGATTATTTGAGGCGTATGCACGATGTTTTTCATGTATCTGTTTTGAGACATTATGTTAGTGATCCTACACACGTGATTGACATGAGTTCCTTGCAGGTATCGAATGAGGGAGCGCTCACAGCTGATCCAGTCCGCATTTTAGATCATCGTGTTCGACAGTTACGACATCGAATAGTAGATCAGGTCAAGGTCCAGTGGGACAGTTATAGTCCGCACTCGGCGACCTGGGAGGATGCATATGATATGCGCCAACAGTTTCCATTTTTGTTTGATAGATAGACTTATGATACTGTGGTACTTATGATATTGTGGTACATTTATTTCGGCACTTATACTGAGAAACTTTGGGACGAAGTTTAGACCAAGAGCGGGTGTATGTAACATCCCGCTCTGGCGCACTTACAAAACATATTCTTTGAGGACACTTGCTCGCAAGTGATCTGGACTTTTCTGATATTAATACATTTGTGCTTGATTATGATGCGTTCTAATAGACGACATGATGTTTTACTACTTGATGTAGATAGGTGTTGTTGACTCAGTTTCATTGAGTGTGCAGGGTTTCGGACCTTGAGGATGCAGAGGCATCGGTGGAACCCCCTTGGACTCCTGACTGAGTCCGGGAATGGGCTATTTGGGTTGATTCATTTACGTTGATATTGCTTTCTTTTGATGATATGATATTGATTTTATGATATGTTGTTGACGTTCTGACACGATGGTTGATGATGCAGGCTGACGATAGCTTGCCGACCAGACTCACATATGGAGTAAAGGGGCCACACATGATTTCTAGAGAGGTTGAGGGAG
>ML799602.1:53273-75209 GCA_009831015.1 Picea engelmannii
GGTTAACGATTACCTAGTTCGAGAGGATCCACGATGTCGTGAGGGCAGACTGCGACAGTCGCTCACGATGATTCTAAGGGGCGCGCAATAAGGCGGGGGCCTTATTCCTTAGAGCCCTTAGTCTCCCACAAGTTCACCTAGCGAAGTGTTGACTCTAGGGGTTATAGATGTCTACCAATCCGTCAAGTCGGTGAGTGGCACCCTTGGAGCACGTGGTGCATCCTGAAGGGCACGTCGCACAACAGAAGCAAACGAGGCGAGTGGCACCCTTGGAGCACGTAGTGCGTCCTGAAGGGAACGTCGCATTGATGATGATGATGAGACCACCTAGAAGACCCTAAGACCTTAACGCCTGAAGAAATTCTTAAAACGACTACCCTAATTAATTGTCGCCCAGTTCAAATCTAAACCTAATTTTAAAAACATCTCTAAGATAAAACTTTGATAAGCCCTAAGAAAATATCCTACAAAATAAACGTAAGGGCGTAAACTAAAACCCTCCTAGGTGTTAATTAAAGTCTTCTTAAAATTAAAGGGGGTAAAGTGAAGAAAGGGAATAAATTAATTAAAATACGTGGTGTTATGGTAAAAAGGAAAATAAAGTTAAAAACATGTGAGAGTATAAAAGTAGTGAATTTAAAAATATAGAAGGGATTAATAAGTGCACTTATCTTTTGGGTTTAAAAATAAAAAGAGAGAAATAAATAAGAGAAATAAGGAAACTTAATAAAGGAAAGTAAGGGAACATAGGGTAAAAAGCAAAAAGGAATCAACAATTAAGGAGTTACTAAAAATCAGCAACTTCATTTTAGGAATGTTATTAAAAGCATGAGAGGGGATCTAGGAACCCTAGGAGTAATTTAAGGAGCGACTTTAGGGGGGGTGAGGGAATTGTGTCTTTTAATTATTAAAAAGAAATTAATTTTTGGAGAACCATGGGGATGAGTGACACTTGGATGGCAGAGAATTTTTAGAGGTTTGTCATTAAAAATTAAATTAATAATGATTTAGGAAAGTAGGTGGGTCTCAAATTTCTATAAAAGAAGGGGAAAAGAAGGAAGAAGGGGATGAACGGTTAGCGTAACGTTACGCTGCCGGATTGTGGCTTGATGGATTGCTTGTGAGGAGTTGGGAATTTCTCAGCTTTATTGGAGTGGTAGCTCCGCCTTGGAGGCGAGCTGAGAAGCTAGTCTTATCTCTGGATCTTGTGTGGCCCCTTTGCGGCTCAGGGGGCTAAGGGGGAAGCAGAGTACCCCTAGTGATTGGCTGGGAGGTACCGGTGTAGTCTCTACGGTTGGCGAGCGGGAGAGGCGCGGAGAAGAAGCGACACGGAGGGTGGACGACACACGAGGACAACGTTGAGGCAACGATATGGTTGTTTTTTTTTCCGGTAGAATAGGATGAATTATGGATTATGCTGATATCAAAATTATGGGTTGCGATTAGATTTAATGGATGTCATACTTGTCTACACTGCGATTATAAGCATAGCTGCTGCATTTGTTGTTTTTCTTATTTTTCAAATTTCTCTCATGATAAGTATGATGGGAACCCTTGTACAGATTTATGCTCCATGGATTTTTGGGATTTAGAATGCAAATTTTAGCTGTTGAGGAACCTCCCATTGAAATCGGTTACTGATGCCAACTGCCTCTGTGAACAAGGTTCTTTTTCTGTTAAATAGAACAAAAAGAGAGCAAACATTGATCTCGTTCGCCACTTCCTGCATCAAGCCTGGTAGATGTCGTGCCCCTTGTATTTTCTTTATTCCTGTGTTAGTCATCCTTGATTGTGTCGCATAATCGTCCCCTCTCCTCTGCAAGTCACTACCACTGTTATTTCTGGAATTGGAACTATGCTTGGGGTTCACGGTGATGGAAATCGTTTGGGCGTTTCGTTGTACATTATAGCTGTAAATTCGTTGAGTGGATTGTCCTTCTGTTCTTGTTAATCGCCTGGCGATTCGTTTCATTTTTTTGGGCTGTAAATTCATGGGTGAATGGCCATTCTATTCCTGCATTCGTTCTGGCATTTAGTTACCCTGTTGCTGCAAAAAAAAAAAAAAGATTTCGCTGTGTAGAGTGACAGTTCGGTCCCACCAAGCATCTGGCATTTCCCATGTGGTTCCCTGCGCCTTTTTTTGGGGTCTGCGTTGATGTTAACCCTCCCTGCATTTGCCAAAACTCTATCTGCGTCTTTATTAACTTTAATCTCTGCGTTCCTTGTGGTCTGTGTTGAGTTATGGTAGCCATCTTCAGTGACTGTGGGCGTTTCCCCATTAGCGGCCTGCGTTATACGTTTTGTTGGGCGTCTCCATTGACCTGGGTGTTTATTTCTATTTGTGGGTTGTCGTATGTGTCATATCGTTCTAATGGCTGGGTGCGTTCATAATCCAGCGTGTGATTGCACAGATGCGCGCGTTGCTCCTGCGTTTCAGTCGGGTGCGTTTTACTCTCTGCGCGTTGTGTATTTTCTCCCTTCTTCTGCATTGTTCATTATAACCCACGTCTTCCCTGACATCTCTTCTGGCAGCTCGTCTTGGTCTGCGCCTTCACCATTGGTTGTGATCGGGGTCAGCGCGATCTCCGATAGGGTTGTTTATTATGCTGCCAGCCAAATGATTTTAATGTCGTCTCCTTTTTTTTTTAATGAATGCACGATGAATAAAAGAATTTAAATACAAACGTTTGTTCTTCCATTAAGAATAGTTAAACCTGCGAAGGCCCCTCGTAAATGGAATGTATTCCCATGCACTTGAACATTTGATATAGATCCAATTTAAATTTGTATATTTTGTATTAGAAATTATATCATAAATTATTTTAATTTAAGGTGTGATCGATTTCACTTTATTAATAAATAAATTAGGCAAGGATTAACTACCCTGTAATTATTAACTCGCAAATATCATTTATATTACATTGTCATATCATTGTATAGCATAGAGAGCCATGGCTCATTCTGGCACCTATGGCAAGAATTCATCTTACTGAAATGTGTGTTTGTGGGTTGGTTCTCATGCTCTTGTCTACTAGATAATGTGTCCAACTGTCCAAGCCTTTGTCTCATCTCATTCTGAAAGTGTAAAAAAAAAAAAGGGGTTTTTCAACTATGAGATCCTTAATAAAATCTTCACCAAAAAAATTCATGGTTAGTGAGAAGCATGGTCACAACATTGACATAGTGTTCCTTGTAAGTTGTGGATTCATCAGATGTCACTGCATTATAGACGTGGATTCATTATGTCGTTGTTAAATTGATGTGGATTCATTATAGTATAAATGCAATAGAAATTGTAATATTGAAATGCGGTATTAATATTGTTTTATGGAGAGTAGGGCGATATGCGACTTGTTGTTATTTAAGCGGCGATTATAGTCTAATAGTTAAATGCAATGTTCGTTTTATATAACTTAGAATGAATTGTAAATGTCATTTAGTTGCGTCGTTGTGGCCATATGCTGTGAGGTTATGGTTGTCTTGGTACAGCTATGGGAATTTTATGATAAACATCAGTAGGATAGGAATGGGTGACCGCATCATCCCTATATTACTTGGTCTTGCAATAGGTAAAGGTAGAATGACATGGAAAAATGGATAAGAATATAATGATCGGTGTTGGTGACATGAAGTTTAAAATTTATTGTTAATTCATTGGCGATGTTTTGGTAAATTCATTTCGACGCAGTAACAGGGATTTGCTATTAATCAATGAACTTAATAAGACTGTGTTGGTAACTCGTCCTTAAAGAAAATCAAATGGAATATTGGGTCTATGTTTAAGGTCTTGAGTCTCAATAGTGGTTAGTCGACGTCGAAATCCTTCTAACTTGCGTCTCCTGTAGAAGTCGTGGTTGTCCTTGATTTGCAGTGCTTGGTCGTCTTGCTTGTGTCTTGATCTAGGTCGGGTTACTAGTTTCTGCCTGAGCAGTCGGCCAGGAGCCTGTCTAATCTTCTTTCGAGAAGACATAAGACTAAAAGCCCTGCTTTTCTATGCAGAAATAGTAAACTCTATCGTTGCATTCTTCCTTCTGTGATTGTACTGTACTTAACACCTGGTGTCATTTTCCGCTTATAGCTGCTAGTTGTATGCCTTATGTCTAGGGGCGTTTATTGCTTGTTGTCACTGTGATATGTCGGGGTCGTCCTATTTTGTTCACCTTGCTTGTGTCTTGTTCTAGGTTGGGATACTAGTTTTTGCCTGAGCAGTCGGCCAGGAGCCTGTCTAATCTTATTTCTAGAAGACATAAGACTAAACGCCCTACTTTCCTGTGTAGAAATAGTAACCCTAACACCATGGATTCTTCCCTCTGTGTTCTTACTGTGCACCCCAGTATGTCTTAATGTTTGTGCTGTGCGTCGTCTGCCTATGGTCGTATATTGTTGCAGTTACTCGTTGAGTGCCTTCAGTCTTCTTGTGCTGAACTTCGTGGTTGCATCTTGTTGGTTGTTGAGGGGCGAGGTAGAGTCAAGTGTGTTGTTACCTCTACATGCGCGCACAAACCTTAAACACAAAAAAGAAAAAGAAAAAAAAATTATGCACCTGCTTCAGAGTGTTGTCGTAACGAGGAGGTCGTTACAGTAATCTTGGCTTGATATACCTCTAATTCTGTGAGAAAATGATACTCAAATCAACATCTGTAATCACTTGACACTTCAACTCTTCAATTGGACACCTGACATTCTGTTCCAAAGAGCATTTGATGAATGCATTCTCTTTATGATGTGTGCCTAATGAAATGGAGATCTTTTCTTTGTCTGATATATGTGCATTTTTTATATATGTGCATTTCTCTGACATGTCAAATGTCCCAAAATGAGATTTATCCCCAATCATAGGGCACTTGCGCCTGTATTTTTCAAACCTCTACATGATACACTTGCAACATTTGACAAGTGACACCTGTAACCAATTGAACACTTGCACATAGAGTTAGGATCGGAATCTTAACACCTACGAGTTCAAACTTATTAGCTCGGTGTGAGACACCCCAATCTTTGCAAACAACTAGATGTCGAAATCTGCTCCTAAAAGCATGATCTTGTGGCACCAACGATCTTGGCAAATGGCACCTTAACTGTATAGCTTAATTCATAACTCAAACTATGGCATAACTCATGTCTTGACTTATGACTGAGTTTGACCCGATGACCTGGCTTTGTGGCTTGATTCACGTGTTGTATGTTGTGATTGGTCGATAAGATAGACTAGGCTCACTTAATTTAGCACACATCATTTTTCGTAAAAGGGCTAATTACTTTTTATTTGACAATATAAAAATATAAAGTGAGGATATTTTAGGAAGACTAATAAAAAGTATTGTTTTAGTTATGCAGGATAAGGACAGAGTCATAAGGGTCTAGATCAACATGATGAATGAGAACTTGGTGATGAATTTGGAGATAAAACACTGGCCAAAAGACTAAGGAAAATGACACATTTAAGCGTGAAAGAATGAAATTCCTCAAAACTTTTGAAACCATTTGAGGAGATAACATTTGGCTCCAACTGGGATGGAGAACTCCCTGTGAGGCTCCAAGAACCTAGTAGTTCTAGTTGCCTTGTCCATTGGGCTATGGAGTCATCTGGCATGTGCAACTGATCCCCTGAAAATCTACAGCATGCTCTGTTTATTCATTAAAAACTGAGAACAATCTACCTGCTCGTATGGCGAGCTTATTCCTCTACCTACTCCTACACTAACCCATTGAACCACTTCTTAATCAAGTGAAATCATACTTCCAATGAACCCATTTAAGAAATTGATTTACTGCTAACATCCTTGATCTTGACCCAAAAAATAAAGGAATACATAGCATGGAAAAATGCACTTTGAAAAGATGACAGAACCATCCTTCATCTGACAGAAATATTTTGACATTTATGTTGCTCATAGAATCCAAATAATTAGCAATGGGGTCATCAAAATCACAAAGAAATACCTCTATGTGCTGCAGTTCCAACTAAAAACTGAAATGTTGCTGCTCTGTTCCTTCACCGATCTCGATGTTGAATACAGACTGCTTGATTTCTATCTGAGAAGAATGCATGGTTAACTGTTGATCTAGACCTTTTAGCTCATTATCTTCCTCCTCATATCTATTGAAATCTCCCTTCATCTATAAAACTAAAGGCTGAAGGTTGCCCTTAGTATTTACTGTAGATTTGAAACTGTCACCTGCTAAAATGTCAATCTGTTGATTATATTTTGGGTTTTCAAAGGGGACAATTTCATCTTCATGACAACCTAAGTCAGTAGATGCATTTGATACAATGTCAAAAACATCTATACTATGGTTATCATCCTGAAGCTCATTAATATCTTGGTCACAATAAGGGTGTCCCCTATTGCAGCATACTCTTCTGGATCATCTAATTCTTTATTCAACAATTTAAATTCATGACAACACTCGGGATATAAAAGATCAACTGAAAATATTCCTTTGCAAAAAAAATGAAAGGCAACATGAAAATCTGCCAAAGAGATGATACAGGCAATAGGAAGAGACCAATAACAATCATGAGAAATCCCCTCTAATGAATACCCAAACAGTTTAATTTGAACATCCTCATGTACAATTTCAAGACGATGAATGAATTCATGAAAATCCAGCAAGTGTTCAGCTGGCAATTTCCACTCTTCTCCTCAAAATCTGGGAATACTATGTTCCCATTCATCTCTACTAGGCACTAGATTAGGGAAACCAACAATCTTGGAGAAAAAGAATACCTCTTAGATAAGATCTTGTTCATTTCATACTAGTGGAGTTACCAACATTCCATCCTTCATGGAGTTGCCAGATAGATTATTACAACCGGAAATGTGACCAGTCTTTGTCTATCATCAAAGTTGGGTCTTTGTCGTCTCCCAGGGAATTTGAGCTTCAATCTCCTCTCCCCGACAACAACGCCAATTTGTTATCACTCCAGGAAACTCTCCTAGGTTGTATCTCAGAGATGCCTGGTAACTTAACTGTTTTTGTAATTATTTACTCAATAATGAGTGTGGGGTTGGATCAAAATGAATATCTATATCATTGGATTGTATCTTCAAGACCGTCTAGTTATATTCAAACAGTACAAGGCCTTCAAGAGCTATTATCAGATAGGTTTGTAAATCACATGGATAAGAAACCAATCAATTAACCAGAACATACATAAACCATATATATGATGGGTCAACAAACTAGCAGTGGATGCTTATGATTCTTGTTTGATAATCAAAGGTAAGATGACAGTTACCATAGGACATTTAAACAGAGACAAGAAATAATTTCAACTCATAGGCATAGAAAAGAAATGAAAAGTCTGACAATAACAATGAAAGAAGCTTGTAGGCTGAAATATATTAAAGAAAGTGTCTGTATCACAATTATAGTAGAGTCTAGAACTCAAAGTCCAACCCTTGAGTCTATAAAACTGATAGGCTTTATAGCCTTTACATCAAAAACTCAGATCCTCTAAAAGAGTATCGAATTATACTAAGAATAGTAATATCAAACTAGTTACAAAACAATAGGAATAGATCCTATCTAAAAGGAATCAAATCATTATCTAAATCTGAAGTCTTTGACAGCTGCATAAGTCTTCTGAATGATGACAAGGCTAATCCAAATTCTGTTATGACACATGGGCATATCTTTAACTAAAAATAGAAAAAGCTTTTCAACCCTTATCTCCTTTGTATCGGCTTCAAAACTTAAAAGAGAGAGTGATCTCTATCCATTTGAATTTTATAATTCATTTAGAACCTTGCTGAGATGATTTAGCAGCAAATACATTCGTTCTAAGAAAACATACTGACATTATGCCTGTGTCTGTGCTTTTGGTGGCTTGGGATCAAAATTTAGAATGATTAAAATTTAGAATGATTAAGCCACCGAAAGCTCTGCTTTCAGTGGCTAAGGACAACTGTGAAAGTCTGTCTAAGCCACCGAAAGCTCTGTTTTGCAAAAATGCATTTTCTCCCAGCCTTTTACTGCTCAAGGCATAAATCCTTCCTCATTGATATTTATTTCTTATAGACTCCATTCACAATCAAAGTGTTTTATCACTGAATGCATTCATACCCTGAAATGCGAGGTACTTCAAAGATGCAGGGTTCCTGTTATAGTGATTATATCCGTTGTTGATAGTGTTGCTGTTACAAAATCACAAAAGCTTGTGTGAGTTGCTGATCAAGACTGTATTCTCAGCTTGTTGTGATGGAAATCCATTTGTCTGTTGATGCACTAGTTGCTGAGTGAATTGATCCCTGATCTATAGCTCTGTACACAGTGTGTAGTTGAAGCTCAAGGAACAATAGTGAGCCATCATCGGATAGCACTGCAGTGATATGAAATTTAAAGGATTTTGCACTCTGCACTTCATGAACACTTCTTTATGGTAATAACCCTTTAACCCACTCTCCTTTCATCAATGCGCACAACTTCTGCAGAACATTCTCTTGCGTTGTCTCATAGACAGTTAGATGAACCCCTTTGGCATAATAAGGATGAGTTTGTGCACAGATGTTTATAAACTTTCATGCATCAAAAAGTAGATGAACATATCTAGATATCACAACTCTCTGCTTATATCTGAAAGTTAGTGGAATAATTAATTTCAATAATAGAGATGAAGATGTTCCAGATTTTACTGAAATTCAAAGACTACACTGTACTTTCAATAATACAATAAGAAACCTGAGATTTGAATATCAAAACTACACGCATCACACCCTTATTTGGACCAGATCATAAGTGAGCACTTCTATACACAGTTTTCTGCTTCATCAACCTTTGGGGCTTCTTGATGTCCATCAGAACTTGATGTAGGTGGTTGTCTAACTGGTTTGGAAGAACACACAGAACCCCAGAGCCGAAGCACTTGAGATCAGATACCCAGAAGCCGAGATTTCCTCATTATAACTTCTGCAAACACCTTCGAAAGTAGTTGTCATCATATGTATCCATTGAATGGTTTGCTCCAAAGAAAAACGCAAATAAAACTTGACATGTGTTAGTGATTCAGTGGTTCAAAAATGTATAAGTGGATGACCTTTCATTTTTTTAGAGCCAGCAATTAACATTTCCTGCATATGCAGAGGCCACGATATCCAGATAGCCATAGATACCCTGCAATCGCAGCTTGATATACCTCCAATTCTGCTAGCAAATGATACCCAAATCAACATCTGTAATCACTTGACACTTCAAATCTTCAATCGGACACCTGACATTCTATTCCAAACGACATTTGATGAATGCATTCTCTTTATGACATGCGCCTAATGCGATGGAGATCTTTGCTTTGTCTGATATATGTGCATTTCTATGACCTGTCAAATGTCCCAAAATGAGAGTTATCCCCAATCATAGGGCACTTGAGCCTGTATTTGTCAAACCTCTACATGATACACTTGCAACATTTGACAAGTGACACCTGTAACCAATTGAACACCTGCACATAGAGTTAGGATCGGAAGATTAACACCTACGAGTTCAAACTTATTAGCTCGGCGTGAGACACCCCAATCTCTTCAAACTACTGGATGTTGAAATCTGCTCCTAAAAGCATGATCTTGTGGCAATAACGATCTTGGCAGATGGCACCTTAACTATATAGCTTAATTCATAACTCAAACTATGCCATAACTCATGTCTTGACTTATGACTGAGTTTGACCTGATGACTTGGCTTTGTGGCTTGATTCACGTGTTGTATGTTGTGATTTGGTCGATAAGATAGACTAGGCTCACTTAATTTAGCACACATCATTTTTGGTAAAAGGGCTAATTACTTTTTATTTGACAATATAAAAATATAAAGTGAGGAACTTTTATGAAGACTAATAAAAAGTATTGTTTTAGTTATATGTAGGTTAAGGACAGAGTCACAAGAGTCCAGATCAACATGACGAATGAGAGCTTGGTGAAGAATTTGTTGATAAAACACTAGCCAAAAGACTAAGGAAAATGCCACACATTTAAGCGTGAAAGAATGAAATTCCTCAAAAATTTTGAAACCATTTGAGGAGATAATAGGATTAACTAGAGGGACCTCTTAGTCAGTAGATGTTTCCTTATACATTGAATAACTAATATTTAAGGCTAATGTGGATGATTTCACCCTTGGTTTAATTGAAAGCAATTAATTATGTGTCTAATAACTCTAAAACACTCTCGTAACACCTACATTCCTTACACTCTAAAGTTGTCAATGGACAGTATACACAATTCTAAATCTTTTGAGTAGTATAATAAAAGGAAGTATCACGAAGTACAAGTAAACCCATTGGGGTACTGAACAAGCTTGCTGACAGTGGGGCCATGCTTGTATGGTACTAAGTTAAACCATCGAGGTAATGAATAAGCCTGCTGGCAGTAGGGCCATGTTTGTATGGTAATTAGGTAAACCTGCCAGGGTACTGAACAAGCTTGCTGGAAGTGGGGATATCTCGGGTAAAGGGAGTTCAAAAACCAAATTGGCACACCTAAAACTAAATAAAAACCCTTGGGTCTCATTCTAAAGCAATCATTATCAAAATCAAGGCTAGGAGATGACCTTTATACCTCTCGGATGATGTTCTTAAGAACCTTCAAGTATCCACTTTAGGGTTCTATCCTTAAAATAGATAGGTTTCCATGGAAGTGAGACCCTCAGTGTAGGTAATTCACCCTACCTAAACAAGAAGAGATTTATTTCTATCAACTTGGATAAGAGACAAGTTAATCATCTTAGGATGTATTATTTTATGTGTTCCCTTCTTCTAATGGAATGCAAACCATAACTATGTCACTCTTATTTTAAAGGTAATATAGGAAGGGGACTTATTAGTTAAAATTGTTTATGAAATCTCTTAGCCAATATCTTATAATCACATTAGAGTCACATATGACCCTTTCTCCTAATTATGATCCACAACAGATTGGATAAGACTTAACGTCAAATCACTAACAAATCTAATCTACTCTTAATGGCTAGACATACTCAAACAAGTTGTTAGTACTACTTCATTGCCATCATAACTATAATTTGAACATTATATTAAATGACGCTCCTCTAAATGGCATCACCATTCAAATGAGCGTCATTATAACTGTTATATCGTAATGAACCTTTGTCATTATCCCATATTTCTTGCTCGAGTTCGTTATGCTAATCAGTTCCATTACTCTGCTTAGTTTCGTTACTCTACCAGCCCTATTACTCTGTTATGGTACCAAACCCTCCTCTCAAAGAAACCCTAATTCACTTTGTTAAATTGAGCATTTCTTCCAAGATAGGCATGGGGGTTGATCGCCATGAAACTATGTTTATGGTGTTTCGAAACACTGAGGAGTATGCGACATGCAGAGAAATATTTGAAAGGGATAGGTTGGTACCATTTCTATAATAGTTTTGAGGCCACTGTGATGAAATGTCCCAGGCCTTTGCACAAAGTTATGATGGTGAAATTGTTCAATTAGGGAGTCTGACACTACAAGTGACTAAAGCTTCTATAGCATAGGCATTTGGATTTTCATTGGAGGGTGAAAATTACTTTAAGAGCATGGTGATTGATCAAAAACTTAGTTATCATTTCTTACACTCTAAAGTTGTCAATGGACAGTATACACAATTCTAAATCTTTTGAGTAGTATAATAAAAGGAAGTATCATGAAGTACAAGTAAACCCACCAGGGTACTGAACAAGCTTGCTGACAGTGGGGCCATGCTTGTATGGTACTAAGGTAAACCGTCGGGGTAATGAACAAGCCTGCTGGCAGTAGGGCCATGTTTGAATGGTAATAAGGTAAACCTGCCAAGGTACTGAACAAGCTTGCTGGAAGCAGGGATATGTCGAGTAAAGGGAGTTGAAAAACTAAATTGGCACACCTAAAACTAAATAAAAACCCTTGGGTCTCATTCTAAAGCAATCATTATCAAAATCAAGGCTAGGAGATGACCTTTATACCTCTCAGATGATGTTCTTAAGAACCTTCAAGTATCCACTTTAGGGTTCTATCCTTAAAATAGATAGGTTTCCATGGAAGTGAGACCCTCAATGTAGGTAATTCACCCTACCTAAACAAGAAGAGCTTTATTTCTATCAACTTGGATAAGAGACAAGTTAATCATCTTAGGATGTATTATTTTATGTGTTCCCTTCTTCTAATGGAATGCAAACCATAACTATGTCACTCTTATTTTAAAGGTAATATTGGAAGGGGACCTATTTGTTAAAATCGTTTATGAAATCTCTTAGCCAATATCTTATAATCATATTAGAGTCACATCTCACCCTTTCTCCTAATTATGATCCACAAAAGATTGGATAAGACTTAACGTCAAATCACTAATGAATCTAATCTACACTTAATGACTAGACATACTCAAACAAGTTGTTCGTACTACTTCATTGCCATCATAACTATAATTTGAACATTATATTAAATGACGCTCCTCTAAATGGCATCACCATTCAAATGAGTGTCATTATAACCATTATATCGTAACGAACCTTTGTCATTATCCCATATTTCCTGCTCGAGTTCATTGTGTTAATCAGTTCCATTACTCTGCTTAGTTTCGTTACTCTACTAGCCCTGTTACTCTGTTATGGTACCAAACCCTCCTCTCAAAGAAACCCTAGTTCACTTTGTTAAATTGAGCATTTCTTCCAAGATAAGCATGAGGGTTGATTTCCATGAAACTATGTTTATGGTGTTTTGAGAGACTGAGGAGTATGCGACATGCAGAGAAATATTTGAAAGGGATAGGTTGGTACCATTTCTATAATAGTTTTGAGGCCACCGTGATGAAATGTCCCAGGCCTTTGCGCAAAGTTATGATGGTGAAATTGTTCAATTAGGGAGTCTGACACTACAAGTGACTAAAGCTTCTATAGCATAGGCATTTGGATTTTCATTGGAGGGTGAAAATTACTTTAAGAGCATGGTGATTGATCAAAAACTTAGTTATCATTTCTTAGTGCCCGATCATTCAAATCCATATTGGACTAAAGGTATTCCTTGCCAATGGATTAAACCAGAGTATTTCACCATGCTTGTCAGCTTGTAGAGATTTCTAACCTGTGAGGATAGGTATGCTATTAGTTTCCTTTATGATTTAAGGTTACTATTTCATTTTGAAGGTGGTTGAAAGATGAATTTTCCATACTTTTTATGGATGATATTAAGTAAAATGGCTAGAGGGGTTAGGTCTTCTTCCAAGAAAATAGAAACAAGTCTCTATCATCACAGCTTAATAAAATTATTGGTTGTCTCTGAATTAAGGAAAGGAGGAAGGGTGGAACTTTAGGCTTGACATATTAGCCCAAGCAATAGATGGTTAGTTCAATCAGATATGGCACCAATGTTGAAATTTTGAAGACCATTGTTGCACGAGGACATGAAATGGATAAGGCATGGGGGAAATTTTGGTTCTCCTTTTTTACATCCACAAACACCTTACTTTTGCAAACTATATTGATTATGTTTCCTTAAAACTATGACTAATGCATTTGTTTTGCTCAATGATATACCCATTTGATTGTTCCTTGGTGTACATGAGATAATTAATGAGTAAGCCTATGATTTGCATGGTTTATTGATAGTTAGGACACTTATCTATATGTCTGATTCCATCTAACAACATTGTTGTGGAACTCGTAGCAAGAGAGGTCATTCGGTACTCGCAAGACAAGTTATCCGATACTCACACTCCATGTCATATGATACTCGCAATTCAGATCATCCGATACTAGAATTTTCTAGAAACCATCTGATACCATAACGTTCTAGGTCATTCGGTACCTGTGTCAACAACCATCCGGTACTAGCATCGTACATGCATCTGGTACCTAATTTTCGACTTGATTTTCGAATAGATTCAGGTGAATATTGAAATTTGGGAACATGGGTTTTCTCTAGAATGGCGTTGACATGTGGACTCCATTGTTATAATTCACTCATCTCTCATGTGTGGACCTCCATCTCAAGGGGAATGATTCAACCAAAATCAACAAATATTTTTAAACTTCCATATTGCGCCTTGATTTTCGTGTGGATGAAAACCTATCATACAAACCACGAAATACGTTTTTAGAAAATTCATCCAGCTACAAAACCCATAAATCATTTCTCAAAAGTCACAATGGATAGAGAGAAATGGACAGATATTTAACTTGAATTTGTAATATCTGATGAAAAACCCAGATTTTGTGCGTAAACAGTTTGAACAAATTTTGAGTTGGGGGATTTGTTCTGATCTATTTCCATTGAATTTCCTTGTATAAATATGTAGGAAGGAGTAATGAGATGGAGACAAATGTAATGATATACTATTATGCTGAAATATTGGTTTATGAACACATCTTTTTTGTAAACTTATTTGTTGAAGATTAATAAGAAAGTGGAATTTGTTGATCCTGTGTGCTCTTTAAATTTTATTATCCTGTAAGTTCCTTTAAGCTTCCATGTTGGAATAAAAAAGGGCCCACCAGTCCAACTTGGTGAGCTTGTTGTAAATTATGGTGTAGGTTTGATTTCTACATTTGTTTATTGTGATCTGGTACTGATTTGTGGTTATCATGTACATGCAAGTTGTTCATTTGGTATCTAGTATTATCCTGGATAAGTCGATTTATTTTCTGAATTGAATATAGTATAGATGTCAAGAATGAACAAAGTGTGAATTTCATTATGTTGTGAGTTTGGTGGGTTTGGGTGCACCAAAATTATATGCATTTCATTTAGTTGTATTCTCAGTAATTTGTACTGTTAAAATAATTGTAGAGATTTTTGTGTGTGATCATTTACATTACTGAATTGTGTCCTAGGAAGAGAATCAACCTCTCAGATTTGATTTTGCAAAGTGTGTTAGTACAGGAACAACTCAAGAACCCATCTTTCATTTTATAGGATCCAACAAATGGAAAATCGTGATAACATGTTTGTTTCATGTGTAGAAATGAAGTAGATTTTCATAATTGCAAGACTGCATTAAATTTCCTTTTGAGTGGCATTGATTGATTCTGGAGGAGTGTGAAGAATTAGATAGGGATTTCTTGAAAGTTAATATGTAAAAACAATGTTTAAGATCTAGAAATAGTTTAATTTCCAGTATACTTATTAGTTAGAGTTAAGTTGACTATTACCGACACATGTAGTGCAATAACTCTGTTGATTACAAATCTTAGTTGATAAATTTATGTTGGTTATATATTATGCATATAATTTCACCAACATATTTCCAAGCCATGGTATGTTATGGTATGGTATGCCTTGCCTTGGTATGGCATGGTATCATATACCTTTCCATGCCTTGCCTTGCCTTGCCTTTCCATTGTATGGTATGGTATCATATGCTTTGTCTTTCCTTTCCTTCCCTTTCCAAGCCATGGTATGGTATGGTATGGTATGGTATTCCTTGCCTTGGTATGGTATCGTGTGGTATGGTATGCCTTTCCATGGTATGGTATGGTATGGTATAATATTCCTTGCCTTACCTTGCCATGGTATGGTATGGTATGGTACAGTATTCCATGGCGTGCCTTGCCTTCCCTTTCCATGGGATGGTATGGTATGGTATGGTATGACTTGACTTTCCTTGCCTTGCCAAGCCATGGTATGGTATGGTATGGTATGCCTTGCCTTTCCTTGCCAAGCCATGGTATGGTATGGTATGCCTTGCCATGCCATGCCTTACCTTTCCTTACCATGGTATGGTGTGGTATCGTATGGTATGCCTTGCCATGCCATGTCGTGTGTTACCTTTCCATGGTATGGTATGGTATGGTATGGGATAGTATGGTATGGTATGCCTTGACATGGTATGGTATGCCTTGCCTTTCCTTTCTATGGTATGGTATGGTATGGTATGGTATGCCTTGCCTTGCCTTGCCATGGTATGGTATGGTATGGTATGCATTGCCTTGCCTTTCCTTTCCAAGCCATGGTATGGTATGGTATGCCTTGCCTTGGTATGGTATGGTATGGTATGGTATCCTTGGCATGGTATGGTGAAGTTTCGTATGTTATGCCTTACCTTTACATGCCATGGTATGGTATGGTATGGAATGGTATGATATGGTATCCTTGGCATGGTATGATATGACACCTTTTATTACATTTTTGTCATAATTTTCATCCCTTTAGGGTTGTCATGTCTTGAATATTGTAGGGTTTTCATGTGTCATCTTGCATTTCAGCATGCATTTGTTATCTAAACCCTAGTTTAAGCTTTCATTTTTGGCCCCCTTTCATTTAATGATTACTTGTTTTAAGCATTGTTATATTTGTCCTTGTATTGCCTTATCTTGGCTTTCCTCATCATTCCATGCATTGCCTTTGCATGCCTTGAAATATCCTGCCTTGCATTTCCTTGCCTTTCCATGAAATGCCTTTCCATGCCATTGCCTTGTCTTGTCATGCCTTGCCTTGCCATGCCATGTTTTTCCATGCCATTCCATTCATTTCCATACCATGCCATGCCATGCCTTTCCATTCCAAGCCATGCCATGCTATTCCTTGACTAAATGAACAATTTTAATGTGTAAATGAACAAGTTTAATACGTAAATAATTCTTGTACTAAATGAACATGTTTAATTTGTAAAAAATACAATCAAAGGATTCATTAAGCATGTAATTCTACAATTTTTTGATTTTCAAGGCATGGTAAGTCAAGTGAAGGTATGGAAAGGCAAGGAAAGTGAAGGCATGGCAAGGAAAGAAAAGTGAAGGAGTATCTTCGGCAATAGTGTTTTGCTCAATGAGGCATAGTGCAATTTTTGAAGAGGAGGTCTATTTTCAAGAACACTATGTCATGCATTTTTGGGTAGTGTATTCACATGGGCCTTGGCCAAATAGACTTGTGGGAGCTTATGAAACTCCATTATTCCACTCGGTTTGGATTTTATGCCCTCAGACCAAATTGGACACATGTCCCTAAATGACTTGAGGAGGCGAGCTGCAACTCGCGATAAAACTCAAACCGAGACTCAAATGGATGAAATGTTTGTTGCATTGGATCCAAAGCACCAAGTTTCACATAGTGGGGCCCCTCCATTGTTATTTCGTCCACCGGAAAACCATTTGTTGGAGTATCTCTAAAACTAGGGTTTTTCTCAATGAGGCATAATGCAATTTTTGAAGAGGAAATCAATTTTCAAGAAAACTGTATCGGGAATTTGTGGGTAGTGTAGTCATGTGGGCCTTATCCAAGTAGACTTTTGGGAGATTACGCAACTTCGTTATGCCGCTCGGTTTGGATTTTGTGCCCCCAAACCGAATTGGCCACATGTCCCTAAATGGCTTGAGGAGGCGAGTTGTAACTCATGATAAAACTCAAACCAAGACTCTGATGGATGAACCGTCAATTGAATTGGATATGGATCACTAGGTATCATCTAGTTGGGCCTCTCCACTATCATTCTTCCCACCGAAAAAGAATTTGTTGGGGTATCTCTTGCACTAGGTTTTTTCTCAATGAGGAATAGTGCAATTTCTGAAGAGGAGGTCGATTTTCAAGGACATCATGTAGGGAATTTATGGTTAGTGTAGTCATGTGGGTATTTTCCAAATAGACTTGTGGGAGCCTATGGAACTTCATTATGCCACTCGGTTTGGATTTTATTCCCTCGGGCCAAATTGGCTACATGTCCCTAAATGGCTTGAGGAGGAAAGTTGCAACTCACGATAAAACTCAAATAGGGACTCATATGGAAAAACCATTAGTTAAATTGGATCCAAAGCACTGGATTTTAGCTGGTGGGGCCCCTTCATTTTCATTCTGTCCACCGAAAAACCATTTGTTCGAGTATCTCTAACACTAGGGTTTTGCTCAATGAGGCATAGTGCAATTTCTGAAGAGGAGGTCAATTTTCAAGAACACTGTGTCAGGCATTAGTGGGTAGTGTAGTTGTGTGGGACTTGGAAAAATAGACTTGTGGGAGATTATGGAACTTTGTTATGCTACTCATTTTAGATTTTATGCCCCAGGACGAAATTGTCCACATGTCCTTAAATGGATTGAGGAGGCGAGTTGCAACTCGCGATAAAACCCAAACTGGAACTCAGATAGATGAATCATCAGTTGCATTGGATCTAAAGCATTGAGTTTCAGCTAGTGGGGCCCCTCCACTGTCATTTTGTCCCCCGAAAAACCATTTGTTGGAGTATCTTTGGAACTACGATTTTTCTCAATGAGGCATAGTGAAATTTCTGAAGAGGAGGTCGATTTTCAAGAATACTGTGTCGGGCATTTGTGGGTAGTGTAGTCGCATGGGCCTTGTCCGAATAGTCTTATGGGAGCTTAAAGATACAATATGGAAAGACAATGCATCGAAAGGAAAGGAAAGGCGTGGCATGGCAAGGTAAGGCAAGGCATGGGAAGGCAAGGCAAGGAAAGGTAATGCAAGGCAAGGCAAGGCAAGGCATGGTATGGCATGGTAAGGAAAGGAAAGGAAAGGCATGGGAAGGTATGTCAAGGCAAGGCAAGGAAAGGAAATGAAAGGTATGGCATGGCATGGTAAGGAAAGGAAAGGAAAGGCATGGAAAGGAAAGGAAAGGCATGGGAAGGCATGGCATGCAAGTGAAGGAAAGTGAAGGAATGGGAAGGAAAGGAAAGGAAAGGAAAGGCATGGCATGGGAAGGAATGGCAAGGCATGGAAAGGAAAGGCATGGGAAGGAAATTCATGGTAAGGAAAGGTGATGCAAGGCATGGAAAGACATGCAAATGCAAGGCAAGGAAATACAAGGCAAGGCAAGGCATGTCATGTCATGGTAAGGAAGGGAAAGGCAAGGAAAGGAAAGGAAGGCATGGGAAGGCAAGGCATGGAAAGGAAAAGAATGGAAAGTGAAGGTATGGAAAGTGAAGGCATGGAATGTCATGGTAAGGCAAGGCAAGGCATGGTAAGGCAAGGAAAGGAAAGTGAAGGCATGGCAAGGAAACACATAGCAAGGAAAGGCATGTCAAGGAAAGGAAAGGCATGTCAAGGAAAGGAAAGGCATGGAAAGGCAAGGCATGTCATGACATGTTAAAGCAAGGAAAGGAAAGACATAGGAAGGCATGGCATGGCATGGAAAGGAAATACAAGGAAAGGAAATGCATGGCATGGCATGGTAAGGCAAGGCAAGGCAAGGAATAGGAAAGCAAGGAAAGGAATGGAAAGGCATGTCATGCAAGTGAAGGAAAGTGAAGGCAAGCGAAGGCAAGGCAATGCATGACATGTGAAGGCATGGAAAGGAAAGGAATGGGAAGTCATGTCAAGGTAAGGCATGGGAAGGCAAGGAAAGGCAAGGGAAGGCATGGAAGGGAAAGACATGGCAAGGCAAGGCAATGAAAGGCATGGAAATGTATGGCAATGAATGCATGAAAGGAAAGGAAAGGAAAGGAAACACAAGGCATGGAATGGAATGGTAAGTAAAGTCAAGGAAAGGCATGGGAAGGAAAGGAAATACAAGGAATGGGAAGTCAAGGCATGGAAAGGAAAGGCAAGGAAAGTGAAGGCATGGAAAGGCATGGCATGGTAAGGAAAGGAAAGGAATGGTAAGGAAAGGCATGGAAAGGCAATGCAAGGCAATTGAAGGCATGTCAAGGAAATGCATGGCAAGGAAAGGCAAGGCATGGAAAGGAAAGGCATGGCATGGCATGGTAAGGCAAGGAAAGGAATGTTAATGCAAGGCATGGAAATGCAAGTGAAGGCACGTCAAGGAAAGGTATGGCAAGGCAAGGCAAGGCATGAAAAGGAAATACAAGGCATGGAAAGGAAATTCAAGAAAAGGCATGGGAAGACATGGCATGGAAAAGAAAGGAAAGGAAAGTGAAGGCATGGCAAGGAAAGGCATGGAAATGCAAGGTATAGCATGGAAAGTGAAGGAAAGTGAAGGCAAGGGAAGGAAAGGCATGGAAAGAAAAGGAAATGCAAGGCATGGCATGGAATGAAATGACATGGAAAGTGAATGAAAGTGAAGGAAAGGCCAAGAAAGGAAACACATGGCATGTGAAGGAATGGAAAGGAAAGGCATGGGAAGGCAAGGTAAGGTAAGGAAAGGCATGGCATGGCAAGGTATATTTTAACTACAGTCAAAATATTTTACATACCAAATTATTTTAAGGAAAGGTATATTTTAACAACATTCCAAATATTTTAACAATCAATCAAAATGAATCCAAACTTATTCCTTTTACATAGCTATGGACATTCAAGTAGACCATCGGGGTCACTTCTAATACTAACAATCTCCATTAACTTCTTGTGGTCAGAGTAAGGCAAGAAGTATCGTAGTATCGTACCTTTGATGATTTCTTTCTTGGCATTGTTTGTAGTTGGAGTTTTGTACCAATAACCAAGTTTTTAAAGTGGTATATGACTTGAACTAGTTTATAATATTGAAATACATAGCCACCTTTCTTTCATGTTCTTTCATCCCGTGTCAGATATTGTCCTTTAATAACCATCGACCCAATCAGAAATTTAATGCCTTCGTAGTTTGTTACTAATTTCATGAGGGTTTTCTTTCCCTCTAAGCATCATGTCGACCAATAATCAATGCCCCATTCATTATCTCTTTGTGAAACCACTACGTATATGTGACCTGCAAAAAATGGAGTGCCAAAATGTGAGTCCACTAAATGACCAAAGCATAAAACATTAATGCTAGTTATTCAAAATTTGATAGAAGGAATCAACGAACCTGGTAGTACAAGATCTGAGACATGATCATAATCTGTTGAAACACTTGATTGGTCCTCCTCCAACTGGGATAATTCCATAGTTATCTATCAACCCAGTCTGTCGATTCACAATCATCCCATTTATTACTACTACATGGACCATAGAAGCAAGAGATTTTTCTTGTCCATATTTCAACTATTGCATTGTCTGATGTTGCAACTGAATGGAATCCATGAGTGCCTTGGATTGTTTTTCATTCATACCAATGTGATCAATCTACATCGACCACCTCTCAAAAATATCTATGTACGTGTCCTTTCCTATGTGATTTCTTTTCACGGGTTCATGTTCCCTCTCCCATTACTGAAGAACACCATTAAATAATGGATTTTGCATCTCTAATGAGGGAAGTAGTTGTGAACTTCATTTATTTCCTGCATAACACATTTTTTTTGCATGCACCTGTTGCATCATGCTCCCCTTTTCCATGCCTTGTCTCAAAATAGTTCCAAATGTGTGGTACCTTTATCTTTTTGTGCAACATACACAACCATTGAAATACACCAGCATTTTTGAATTAGCCTTTCCAACCATATGACCAAATCCAATGTTGATCCATATGTATGTTATTCTCCTTAAGGTGATTGTAGAACAACTGAAAACAATGTTGTACATAGGCTAAGTCATGACATCGATCATCACTTATGTACAAGTGATACTCTTTCAATATAAATATGTTTTGTTCATTACTATTTGGTCCATGCATGTATGTGATATGGACCATTATCATGACCTTCTCTGAGTGATAATATTGGCTTCGAATCTCATTTTGTGATTGAAGGGTGTAGTTCTTAGAAAAATCAACCACTGATAAGACAGTACCAATAGGAAATGAATCTTTGCATATTCTAAAATTCTTGTCCTGCCATCGAGCCACATGGATATACTGAACATAATGTTGTGTCTTTTTGACGAAATCCTTCATGAAGTTACAAACTCGTACTTGGGAAGTAACCAATTGTATCTTTTTTATTTCTTGTCCTCCATCAATATCATATGTCACATATTTAAAGATCTATAAGGAAACCACCTTCTCCCCAACTCATACTCATCTCTTACATGGATGCACTTTCTCAATAATGTCATTCCACTGAACCTAGGGCATGTCCCATCTAAGAATGTTTTTTGATAAAATGTAAAATCCTCTGGCCTTGTACACAATATGATGTGAATAAAGTCTCTATATGACGATGGTTGAAACATAACTGATCATTCCTGCAAAAGGGTGTTATG
>ML799602.1:75371-115924 GCA_009831015.1 Picea engelmannii
ATTTGTATATTTGTATATTTGTGTGTGTGTTTCATAATAATAACCATACTCAATGCGATATCTACAACAACATTTGTTACGAATTGTGTTTATTCGAACGCACCAAGGCTTGTATTTATGGAAAAATATTTGGCCCAAGTTAAGTGTACTATGTACTGTTCTAAATATGTCATACAATTATGTCTGTGTAAAGTCAATAAAATGTTTAAAATGGGGTTCATGATCCCTATATCCCCTTCTCAATTATAGTACATCTTTTTGGTTGGAAGAAGTCCTAGTGTTCTCATGCAAGAAATCTTGAACTAGTCCCTTAACCGCTCCAATTAACTTCATGTCAGAATGAGGTACCCTACTAGTAAAGGCCCGCAAATATGTTGGGCCACCTGTGTCGAGGCTATCTCATCTGTGAGAATACTTTCTAATGGTTTTGACATTGCATTTCAAGAGGTGAGAGGTTTGTTGTATCAAACGGTGTTTTCTCATGATCTTGCTAACAATTGATTGTGACAAGACACGTCGGGTTGCATTGTGGTCTTTAGAATTATATTTCTTATCAATTCTCTGAAAAGAATCTAGAAGGTTTCTAATAATATGATGACTTGTTTCTACACTTTTCACTATTTTAATGCCTAAAATTCTCCTAACTAAAGTCAAACTTCTAGATTTTAACAAGCTAAAAATAATTGACATTCAGCAACATCGGATTTTGGTTCAAAATATTCTTTAATGATTTTATAAGAGTGATAATGAATAGTACAGTTAGGTAACTTACCTTCAAGTGATTCTAGACCAATTTCATCGACTTGAATTTGTTTAGGAGTTCTTCTTCACACAAATTTCAATCTAGATAGGCGCGATGAACCCCTATTCTGGCACTCTTGACCTCTCTGCTATGGATTTAACAATGTTGCAGTTCTTTCCCCTTCAATCACTGGCGGATCAACTATGGGAGGAGAGTGGACATGGGATTGACCAGTTTCTAGAACATTTGATTGTCCAACAAGAGATTGCACCACATGAACTTCTTCACCACAATGTTGTACATCGGTTGCTTCTCTAATTTCATCCATTGTATAATAAGCTCCAAGTAAATCCTACATCATTTGGTCATCCACAACAAGTTGTATTGATGATACACTTGATGGATTTCTCTCTAATGAACTCTTACACTTTGCTTCTAGTGATGGAGGAGAAACAATAATGGCATCTATTCCACTAGAAATTGGATTTCCCTCTTCTGAAAGCCTACGCTTTGACATACATAACTTTGTTTTTTTTCTTTATTCTTCTACCTTTTCAATCGGGTTTTTTTTCTCGAGGACTTTCTTTCTTGAATGCGTTGGTTGCCCATGTTTAAATAAAAAAATTGTCTTCCAAACACCCACCACACATTTTTCTTTGTATTATTTAATAAGGAACAACCAAGTGGAGAAATTTGTTTTTTTATTACAAAAGAAGACACATATAATAATTCCAATTCCAATTGCACTTTGAAAAAATTGTCCTCTAATTCCAAGAAGACACAATAATATACAAACAAGAATTCCAATTTCACTTGGAAAAACTTGTCTTACAATTCCAAGTAGACACAAGAATATACAAACAACAATTCCAATTGGACTTGGACAAATTTGTCTTCCAATTCCAAGAAGACACAAGAAGATACAAACAACAATTCCAATTACACTTGGATAAATTTGTATTCCAATTCCAAGAAGACACAAGAAGATAAAAACAATCATTCCAATTGAACTTGAAAATTTTGCCTTCCAAATTTTTTTACAATGGTCTAGAAATAGCACAAAACTCTCAATGAATCAAACAAGAACACTAAAATAAGAATAAATTATTTGTGCACGCTATTTTTGTCTGAAGATGTCGCAGATTGTTTGTAGGCCTTGAAATAGATGAGGTGATAGAGTGTGTTCTTGGTACCAAAAAATGACCAGCAGGAATGTGTGTGCATTCCTCTTGAGCATAAACGACGAACAACTATAGCTCAATCAAGTCAAAAAAGTGTGTGTGTTCTCTTAATGCAGCAGATAGAGAATTTATTATAGGCCAAACATCTTTATGAATAAATATATATAGAGGTATGGGGACAACTAAGGCCTAAGCGGTTAGGATTGAAATTTTTTTCAAGGATAGAGTAATGGTTAGATCACCAAGATGTGGGTGATGTGGGTGAAAGGGTTGTACAAAAGGTATATGCATAGTGCACTCAAGGATCGAGTGTAGATGGCGTTAAGGGTTGAGTATAAGTTATGAATAGGCTTAGATGGAGCCAGGGGGTCTATGTCATGGTCTACGTCAAGCTCTAGGTCATCATATAAATATAGCTCTAGCTCTATGTTGTGGTCTAGGTCATGGTCTAAGTCAAGCTCTAGGTCATCATCTAAATCTAGCACTATCTCTATGTCATGGTCTAGGTCATGTTCTAGGTCTATGTCATGGCCATTGTATAGGTATAGGTCATGACCGAGTTCTTGCCATGTCTAGATCTTACTATGTCTAGGTTTCGGTCTAGGTCTTGACATGTCTAGGTCAAGAGAGTGATGGATATGGAGACAAAGAGGGGGGATAGAGAGTGAGAGAGTGAGAGGAAGGGGGGTTAGATAGATGGAAAGAGAGAAAGGTGGGGAGAGTGGGGAAGAGAGAGGGAGGAAGATACAAGGAGAGAGAGAGAAAGCGTGGGTTAGATGAAAGTGGTAATGAGATAAGGGGGTAGAGATGGATTGTTTGAGAGTGTGACAGGGTGGGAGAGGAAGACCAATATGGGAGGGTAGAGAGAGAGAGGTGGGAGAGAGAGTGAGAGTGATACTAACAACAAGGAGACACTAGTACACATGGGAGAAATATATGACACTATAATCTGACACTACGTCGTACTATCAAATTACTTTTGCAATTTTAATATTTTTTTTTAAAATGTGCGATATTCGTCGTATATCTGACAAGCATGGACTTGGATATCCGATGAGTGTTCAGTTTGACCAAGTAAATGATCAATTCGTCAAACATATGACATTTGACTATGTCAATAAATCTTGTGTCATATATCCGACGATTGATGAAGTCAATTGTTTTCTTGTTAGACAACGTCTCTCTGGTAAAAAAATATAAAGAAGTTTGAAATATTAGAGATGTTCGATGTTGTTGCTACACTATTGAGGGTTTGTAGAGGTTATAGGGGATATTGTTTGGTCAAAATACATAATTTTTTTATTTTGTTAATTTCATTACAAATATTTAAACAACGGAGGTTGATTTTTGAAGACAATCATCACTGAAAGTTTGGTAAGGACAAATTTCACATAACATTCCTCCAGGAGGAGTACAACAAAACGTGAGATCTGCATTGGAGGATTTGGGTGATGGAAAATGTTATTTCCCTTGTAACAAATCCAGGGGCTATAATACTAAGAGAGTTTTAATAAAAACAACTAGAAAAAATTGCAGAGATTATGGACACCTTGAAGGCGGGCATGAATATCGTCCCTTGGTAAGTTATTCATTATATGTCTTTATATTGCATATTGTTTTTGTGAATGTTTATATGTTAAATGTAGAAGAATAATAATCTTGGGTTTAGTGGTTAGTGGCTTTAATGTTTAGGGGTACATGGAGTAAGGGGTTAAGGGATAAGATTTTAACGGTTTAAGGGTTAATAAGGCTAGATTAGAGCTCAATGGTTTAGGGGTTAGGGTTTAAGGTAGGTTTAGAGGTGATTTTGGGCCTAGGGGATTTAAAGGTTAATCAGGTTTTAGGGAGTAGGGGTTAGGGGTTTATGGTTAGGGATTAAGGGGTTAGGTCAGGTTAGGGTCGAGGTTAATGTGTTAAGGATTATGGGGTCTAAGGGGTTAGCGGTTAATGGTTTAGAGGTTAGGGTTGGGTTAAGGGTTAGGGATAAAAGGGATATATAATATATGATCTCAACCCGTTATATCTAACGACCACATGTTCGTTGGATTTAGGGTAGGGTTTAGTGGTTAAGGGGTTTAAGTTTTAGGGATACATGGGTGTAAGAGGTTAGGGGTTAATATTTTACTGATTTAAGGGTTAATAATTAGGCCAGATTAGGGATCAGTGGTTTAGGGTTTAAGGGATAGTAGCTTATGGTTTAAGGTAGGTTTAGGGGGTTCAGGGCTTAGTAGGGATTAGGAGTTTGGGGTTTAAGTGTTGGAAAACTGAGAGGGGGTGTGAATCAATTGTTACTATGCTTAAACAATTATTCCCATTTTAATCTCATTACAGAACACTCAATGATGATCACAATAAAGAATGGAAGTAATCAATAGAATATTCAACATCAATCACACACATGAAATATACAAAGACAGATATTTCCTGAGGAAACCCATAAAGGAAAAAACCTCTTCTTCTTGATATGATAAGTTATCTTTGTTTTCTGTACATTATCATTCTTATGAGCTCCAACTCTTCTTGAGGCTACAACCTCTATTTTACAATAAGAAACTTGTTGAGAGCACCAAATCTTTGGTTTCTCTAGCACCCATAAGAAGGAAGAACCAACTCCCTGAGTGCTCCAACACCAACTGGATTGAAGCACCAACCTCTAGTCACACGGGCACCAACCTATATAATAGAGAACAATAGTTCTCCCTGGTTTTTCTAACTGCAACTAGATGGAAGCTACAAATCTCTATGGTCAAGCACCCACTTGAAACTCTAAGGACACCAGTCCTCCCTAGCACCTCCTACCACCCTGAAATGTAAATCTTTGTTTTTCTTGAATTTATCACAGTGATACAACATTTATCTATGGCTTACCAGTCTTATCATTGTTCTACTACATTGCTCTTCTCTATCTGCATCAGTGTCTCTCTGCACGCCTCTCATGTGCTTTCTATTCTTCTACATTTTATGCTCTGTGCACCATCTCTCTTCTATGCATTATGCATATGCATGCTATTCACTGTGTCTATTCCTCACAACTGCATAGCTAACTAGTAGAATCACCTCACTTCTTTGTTATGCATCTCTTTGTCATGTTGAGTCCTCTGCTTGATCATCATGGAAACTCTTCATCCTCTCTGGCGATTCACACCATGTGTTCATCATCAGTGAGCGTTATGATGAGATTCCTTAGCTTCTCTAGCAGTCGAAACTCTTCATCTTCTCTATCATTTACAGCCAGTCAATTATGGCTTCTTTGTCTTCTAAGCCACTTCCTTCATGTGATCACTGGCGGTGACCATACGCCTGGGCTTAACGATCGCTTGAGTGCTTATCAATTCAACGACCACGATTCATTCTCTTGAAATGGATGACTATCGTAACTTCGACATTTTTCCCTTCGAAACTTTTGGGTTTCAAACCTTTCGAAACATCCGTATCATTATTCCCAAACAGATTGGAAATTTCACATTACATCTTGGAACCAGATCAATGGTTAGCGTTAATCCTTACAGTCATCCTTCATTGCTTAATCCAATGGCCAGGACTTAATCAAGCAATGATATGTATGGCCACCTTTTACTCTGCGAATTTGTCTATTATGCTTACACTATCCTTCCACTATATTTTGATCAATGGTTGATAGTGCACCCAACATCAGATTGACGGTCGAGATCTCCTTTGGGTCTCCGAACTTTGGAGATTTCAAATCTCAACCCGTTCTTTCCTCCAGAGTGATCACCTGCTGAGTCAGTCATAAGACAGTGAAGACCGCTTGATGTCGGTTAACATTTTCACTTACACTATCCTTCCACTGTAGTAGATCAACAGATGAGACTGCTCCCGAAGTGATCTTCAGATCAGACATCTCGTGTCCACTTTGGGTCCTTGGGCAAGTGCTGGTGTTAAAAATCTCGAAGCAAAACTCCCGGAGTGACGTAACTCTTGTGTCACTTGATGATGTGTCACGAGTCGAGCATTTTCAACGTGTCACTCTGATTCATGATTTGTACATACCTGAAATGTTGATTTCAACTTGACACTTGTCATTCTATGACTGTGCCATGTGTCCTCGATCTAATTGGTCAGGATAGTATCTTAGATCGACAACTGAGAGTGCCTTTGGACCTTTGTCCTTCAGGACTTCGGGACTTTTGACATTTCTTGGGGGTGAAACTCTTGAAGCAATTCTCCTAGAGTGACGTAACTTGCTTATGTCATTTGTTGACATGGCACGAGACAATTTCCTCTTGATGCTTGTCATCATCTGATTATGCGATGCGTATTTTCTGACTTGGTCTGCTGACATGGTCTACCGATGTGGTCTTCTGACGAGTTTTGTCACTCTGCCCTTTTGCTGACGTGGTCTGCTAACCAACAACCTTGAACCAACGATCCTCGTTTTTCCTCCAAATCCGACGATCCTTATTCATTTCAAATTTCTGAGCTTTGGGTCTTTCATATCTCAAACATTTCAGAGCGTAACCTCCTCGCAACTTTAAACCTAAAGTAAATGTTGTTCATCGATTAGGATCTTAGATCAATGGCTTGATCTATCAACGTTGCGACCTTACTAGCTTATCCTATCCTTCCACTTGAAAGTGATCTGACGACTAGCGAGAATTCGCATAATCGAATTCCCAAATGTTTTTCTCGGTTATCCTCTCCTTCCACTTGAAAGTGATCCAACAGTTGTGAAGTTTCTTAAAACAGATCCACGATCGAGAATGATTGCACAACCACAATATGAGAGGGTTTTAACTCTTCACCCAACTCCGCAATGGGAAGATGCGCTCTATTGGTGAGTTAACCACAATCGTTGATCTTCGAAGCTATAAGATCAGACGGTCTTGACTAATTGCGGGATGGGAACAAGAGAGATGTTTAATTCTCCTTTAAATCTCTGCAATTCATCCCTGTCGTAGATTTGGCAATTGCGCATCTGACGGACATGATTTAATCTAACTTAAACTCATTATTTGTTGGATCAACCGCAGTCGTAGATCTTTGAAGCTATGATATTTGATGATCTAGAAAGATTGCAGGATTTTAATTGGCGAGTAGTTTAATTCAGCTTTCGCTCCCCACAATTCATCCTTGTCGTTGATCTGGCTTGCAGATCTGACGGTCTTGATTTGATCTAATTTTTATCGCACCATCTCTTCTAATATTTAATCTCTAGTCTCTTCTGTACTGTGATTTCCTTTCTGAGATGTGTTCTTTGCTTGTTGTTCGCTCCTCCTCCTGAGCTTATGCTTCCTTCTGCTCCACCTTATGTTCTTTCGATCAATGACAAGAAAAAATCTTTCCTGCAAAACATGCCAACAATATCCCCCTTTGGAATTGATGGCAACCCTCAAAGGATGCACTAGACTACTTGGACCTCCAATTGTAGCATCCAAACTACTCATTTTCTCCCCCTTTGACATCAATGTCAAAGAAAACATGCTCCCCCTTAGATGTTGCAGTACATTTCGGAGGTATCAGATATTCAACCAACACATACTCCCCCTCACGGGATGTACTCTCTTAGGTTGATAATGGGGTCATGCCCAACTTCTGGCGTAGATACTCAAATTGAGATTTTGCAAGCGGTTTAGTGAAGATATCAAAAATCTGATCTTTGGATGGAATATAATGCAAAGAAACAACAGTGTTGGTCAAATGTTCCCTCAAGAAGTGATACTCAATGGGTATATGCTTGGTCTTGGAGTGAAATACAGGTTTCTTTGACACACTTATTGCACTGGTATTATCACAGTGAATTGGGATCGGTGCAGTATATTTTACCTCCAAATTTGCAAGTGTCTAAATCATCGACAATACTTGGGTATAGCAAGTGGCAACTGCAATGTATTCAACTTTTGTAGTTGATAAGGAAATGGAACCTTTATTCTTTCTCAACCATGATACAAGAGAATATCCTAAGAAGAATGAACCTCCACTCGTTATTTTCCTTTCATCCACGCAGTTATCCCAATCAACATCTGAATATACTGACAGTTGAAAATTTTGATTCCTAGGATACCATAGGCCATAGCTCATTGTTCCTTTCAAGTATCTGAATATTCTTTTGACAACTAACAAATGACTCTATTTAGGTGCATCCTGATACCTTCCTACCATTCCAACAACATGCATTATGTCTAGACGGGATGTTGTGATATACAATAGGATACCTATCATAGACCTATAGGAACTCTGATCAACATTAGGTGAGTCATCATCCTTGCTTAACTTGCATCCAGTGACCATAGGTGTAGAATCTTCCATTTGAAACCTTTTCAACATTTCTCTTAGATATTTCTCCTGAGAAAGAAATAATCTTTCATACCTCTGAGTCATTTGCAGAACAAGAAAAAATGGCAGTTCCCCTATCATAGACATTTCAAATTCAGACTGCATGACAAAGGAAAACCATTGTACCAACGAATCATTATTGCTTCCGAAGATGATGTCATCTACATAGACCAACATGATGAGAAAATCATTACTGTCTGTTTTGATATATAGATTGTTGTCAATTGTTCCTCTCTTGAACCCTTTGTCTTGAAGATACGTATCCAGTCTGTAATACCAGGCATGAGGATATTGTTTCAACCCATATAAGGATTTCTTCAGCTTGCAGACAAAGTTAGGGTTATCTGACAGTTGGAAACCCTCTAGTTGTTCCATATAGACTTCTTCTTTTAGATCTCCATTTAGAAAAGCTGACTTGCCATCCATTTGATAGAATTTAAACTGTTTATGATAAGCATAGGAAAGAAACATTCTAATAGCTTCTAATCTTGCTACAGGCGCAAATGTTTCATCAAAGTCTAGTCCTTCTATTTGAGCATATACTTTGCATACCAATATAGCCTTATTTCTTACAATATTTCCTTTTTCATTCATCTTATTTTTGTAGACCCATTTGGATCCTATTACATTTTTATTTGTTGGCCTAGGAACGAGTTCCCAAGTGTCATTCTTTTCAATCTAGTCCAGTTCCTCATTCATTGATTTTAACCAATTTACATCTTCACTGGCTTCATTGAATTTCTTGGGTTCCACCATGGATATGAATTCCATATGTGATTGCTCAGTGTCTGTGGTTATCCTTCTCCTGGTTTGTACACCTTTGTCTTTCTCACCAATTATCTGATTTTCGGTGTGATTCTTTTGAGTAATTCTGGAGAAAGGATTTGATGTTGATTGTTGTCATGACTCTTCTTTTCTGGGTGTCTCCTCTCCATCTGATTCTTGGACCTTTTCATCTTCAGTTTCAGCTGTGTCCTCTGTAGTAGACTCAATATTTCTCACCTCTCTTACTGGAACTCCTTCATCAACCTTTAAATCAATGAAATCAACTAATTTATGCAATATTTTATTAAAGCATCTATATCCTTTACTATAGCATATCCTAAGAATATGCCTTCATCAACCATGTCATCATACTTGCCAAGGTTTTCATTATTATTCTTTATGTAGCACTTACTCCCAAAGAATTTGAAGTGTTTGATTGAAGTAGGTATTCCATACCACAGTTCATAAGGTGTCTTGTCACTATGTGGTCTGAGGTGGGCTTTGTTAAGAATATGGATTGTTGTGTGTATTGATTCTACCCAGTAATTTTTACCAATGTTCTTCTCATTCATCATTGACCTGGCCATTTGTTGAATTGTTTTGTTTTTCCTCTCAACTACTCCATTTTGTTGTGGAGTTCCTAGGATTGTGTATTCTCTCTTGATCCCATGTTTGTCATAGAATTCCTTGAAATCACTTGACATAAACTCTCCTCCTTTGTCTGATCTTACTGCCTTTAACCTCTTCCATATTTGATTCTCATTTAAATCCTTAAATATTTTAAATTTCTCAAATGCTTCAGCTTTTTCTTTGAGAAAAGCAACCCAAGTAAGTCTGGGGTAATCATCAACAATCAACCTAAAGTAGTTTTCCTTCCCTATGCATTCATGTCTTGATGGTCCACATAAATCCATATGAACTAATTGGAGTGGTTTATCGGTTGAAGAAGAGCTCTTGGATTTAAACTGTGTGAGGGTTAGCTTTCATACGTGGCAGGGTTTACAAACAGATTCTTGTGGCTTTGATATTCTTGGAAGATCTTTTACTGCCTCAAGAGTTTTGAGCTTGATTAAATGGTCAAAGTTTAGATGTACAAGTCTCCTATGCCATAACCATATTTCATCATGTTTTCTTATATGACACTCTTATTTATCTTCTTTCGACACATATACATTATTTTTTGTCCTTATGCCTTTAGCCACCACTTGACCTGAATTTAAAATTTTATCTTACAATCCTTGGAAGTGAACACCACTTCACATCCTCTATCACACATTTGACTTACACTGATAAAATTATGTTTCAACCCATCTACAAGTGGAACATCATGGGCTTTTCCTTTACCATTACTCAAATTCACCATCTCTTTACCCTTGATTTTACCTGGTTCATCATTTCCAAAGGTTACATTTCCTTTTTTGATTTTACTTATAGAAAAAAACTTATCCTTGTCTCCATTCATGTGCTTGGAACAACCACTGTTTATATACCAGAGGTCTTTTTGTTTTTGAGCTGAAAGTACTAGACCACATTTTTCACTATCTTTCTTTTTCCATGTGCTGGCATTTCTAGCTAAAGGATTTATCCTTGGATCTACCTTGTACTTCTTCATATGGCAGTTTGTAGCTTTGTGGCCGAAGTTATGATAGTTATAACATTTGAGCTCATTGTTCAGTAGGTCAAAGTGATTGGTGCTACATTGTCTATTCATTGGCTGCTTAGTTCTATGTTGTAAAGATTGTTTATTTATTGACCTCCTCAGTTGCATGTCTCTAAACTTAATTTGACAATTTACAATCTTATGACCAAACTTAGAACAGTAAAAACAATAGCCATGGAAGAAATTTTGGTACCTAAAGGGTGGCCTTCTTCTTGGCATTTGTTGCTCCATCTTCTGATCTCTTTGTTTTTTTATTCGGTATCATGTTGTCTTTATTATCTTTTGGTGACAGATTACTCTCATGGTCTGATTGTCTGTTGACTTGGAACTTGGTCATCTTTACTGGCTCTTTGTTTTCTGGTTGTTTGCTTCTTGAACCATTTACATAACCTAAACCAATATTGAACAAAGGAGATATATGTTTGCTCAGAATGTTGTTAAGTTATTTTGTGGCTTTAATGCTTGAGATATTTTGGAGATACAATGTTTTAAACTTGTCCATCTCTTTTCTGGTTTTTACTACCTCTTCTTCCAAGGTTTCACATCTTGCCTTCTTTTCTGATAGTTGTTTTTTCAAAGTGTCCTCTATTTTATTTGCCTCTTCTAATTCCACTTTTAGCAGGGAAAAGTCTTCATTAGGTCCTTTATTGTCTTTCTCGAACTGTATCAACAATTTTTTTTTCTTTTTCTTCATAGATCTGAGTCTAGCAATTTCTTCTAGAGAACTGATCAGTTCTCCTTCCAATTCAACCACATCATCTTCATCATCAACATCACTTCTTGTTCCTTCATTATCATAATCCTCTTTGGCCATAAGCATAAATTCATTAATCTTATCTTCACAGGAAGAGTCATTATCTGTGTCTTCTGAAGAGTCATCATTGTTTACACATAGACTTTTCTTGTTACCAAATCTTTTGGGTTTGTACTTCTTTTCACCTTCAGAATTATGATATTATTTCTTGTGTGGAAACTTAGATGCAAAGTGATCTATCTTTCCACAGTTAAAGCATTTGAAGGGAAATTTGCCTTGGTACTTTCCTGATCCTTTCTTTAGTCTTCTCACAAATTTTGCTTCAATTTCATCAGGCTCAGAATCCTCATTCTTATCTGCTATAAATGATGCTTCTCTAGAGGTGGGTTTATCTTTACCTATCCTCATTTCATAGGCAGTCATAGTTCCTAGGATTTGGTCAATAGACAGAGATTTTAGATCATTAATTTCTTCTATAGCAGAGACCTTTGGGTTGAACCTATCTGTCAGAGATCTAAAAAAATTTTGAACTAAAGAGACATCCTCAATTATTTCACCAAGTCCCATCATTGCATTTACTTGTTCTTTAACTCTTAGAAAGTATTTCCAAAAAGTTTCATCATCTTTCATATTTAGTTGTTCAAATAGTAATCTGTAGGTTTAAAGCTTGGCATCCTTTACCTTCTCATTGCCTTCATAACTACTGATGAGTTTGTCCCACATTTCTTTGGCAGATTCTAAGCGCATAAATTTTAAAAATTCTATTTATGCAAGCCCACTCAAAATAGCATTCATAGCCTTAGTGTTGAAGCTAAATTCTAGCTTGTCATCCTTATAAGCTAGTACAATTGGTTTTACATAACCAGTCTCTACCACATCCCAGACATCTGCACCTAGGGCCATTATGTAGGTTCTCATCCTAACTTTCTGGAAGGTGAAGTTTGTTCCATTGAACAGGGGGGGACTATTGGTTGAAGTTCCTTCATGGATAGTCATGTTTAATCTCTAGGATCTACCCTTAGATAAAAGGAACCAACTATGATACCAATTGTTGGACAATTGAGAGGGGGGGTGAATCAATTGTTATTGTGCTTAAAACATTATGCCCATTTTAATCTCTTTACAGAACACTAAATGACAATCACAATAAATAAGGTAAGTAAGCAATAGAATATTCAACATCAATCACACACATGAAATATACAGAGACAGATATTTCCTGAGGAAACCCATAAAGGGAAAAAACTCTTCTTCTTGATATGATAAGTAATCTTTATTTTCTGTACATTATCATTATTATGAGCATCAAATCTTCTTGAAGCTACAACCTCTATTTTACAAGTAGAAACTTAGTGAGAGCACCAACTCTATGGTTTCTCTAGCACCCACTAGAAGGAAGCACCAACTCCCTGAGTGTTCCAGCACCAACTTCCATTCACACAGGCACCAACCTGTATAACAGAGAACAATAGTTCTCCCTTGAACCACCCTTCCATCCTGGTTTTTCTGGCTGCAACCAGATGGAAGCTACAACTCTCTATGTTCAAGCACCCACTTGAAACTCTGAGGACACCAGTCCTCCCTAGCACCTCCCTACCACCCTGAAATATAAATATTTTCTTTTATTGAATTTATCATAGTGATACAACATTTATCTATGGCTTACCAGTCTCATCACTTTTCTGCTACACTTCTCTACTCTTCCTGCATCAATGTCTCTCTGCACGCCTCTCCTGCGCTTTATATTCTTCTACATTTTATGATTTGTGCTCCATCTCTCTTCTATGCGCTATGCCTCTCATTGCTCTTCATTGCATCACTGTTCTTCCCTACAGGTTGTTCACTGCGTCTCTTCCTCACAACTGCATAGCTAACCAACAGAATCACCTCACTTCTCTATTCTACATCTCTTTATCACGTCAAGTCCTCTACTTGATCATCATGGCAACTCTTCGTCCTCTCTGACGGTTCACACCATGTGTTCATCATTAGTGAGCATTATGATGAGATTCCTTAGCTTCTCTAGCAGTCAAAACTATTTGTCTTCTCTGTCAGTTACAGCCAGTCAATTATGGCTTCTTTGGCTTCTAAGCCCCTTCCTTCACGTGATCACTAGTGGTGACCATACACCTGGGCTTAATGATCGCTTGAGTGCTTATCAATTCAATGACCACACTTCATTCTTCTGAAATGGGCAACTGTCCTAACTTCGACACTTTTCCCTTTAGAACTTTTGGGTTTTAAACCTTTCGAAACTTCTGAATCAGAATTCCCGAACAGATCGGATGGTTCACATTACATCTCGGAACCAGATCAATGGTTAGCATTAATCCTTATATTCATCCTTCATTTCTTAATCCAACGGCTAGGACTTAATCAAGCAATGAGAGGTATGGCCACCTTTTACTCTGCGACTTTGTTTATTATGCTTACGCTATCCTTCCACTATATTTTGATCAATAGTTGATAGTACACCCAACATCAGATCGATGGTCGAGATCTCCTTCGGGTCTCCAGAATTCAAATATTTCAAATATCAACCCGTTCTTTCCTCCGGAGTGATCACCTGTTGAGTCAGTCATAAGATGGTGGAGACTTCTTGCTGTCGTTAACATTTCCACTTACACTATACTTCGATTGTAATAGATCGACGAATGAGACTACTCCTGAAGTGATCTTCAGATCGGGCGTCTCGTGTCCACTTCAGGTCTTCGGCATTCGGGACTTCGGGTCTTTGGGTGAGTGTTGGTGGTAAAACTCCTAAAGAAAAACTCTCAGAGTGATGTAACTCTTGCGTCACTTGATGATGTGTCATGATCCGAGCAACTACCACATGTCACTTTGATTCGTGATATGCACATACGTGAAATATTGATTTCAACTTGACACTTGTCATTCTCTAACTGTGCCACATGTCCTTGATGTAATCGTTCAGGATAGTATCTTAGATCGACGGCTAAGAGTGCCTTCATACCTTCATCCTTTGGGACTTCGGGACTTTTGACATTTCTTGGTGGTGAAACTCCCAAAGAAATTCTCTCGGAGTGACGTAACTTGCTTACATCACTTATTGACATGGCACATGCCAATTTCCTCTTGACACTTGTCATTTCCTGATTATGCCATGCATATTTTCTAACGTGGTCTACCAACATGGTCTGTCAATGTGGTCTTCTGACGAGGTCTGTCACTATGACCTTTTTCTGATGTGGTCTGCTGACCAACAACCCTGAACCAACGGTCCTCGTTTTTCCTCCAAATCTGACAGTCCTTATTCATTTTGGATTTTTGGGCTTCGGGTATTTCATATCTCAAACATTCTAGAGCATAACCTCCTCATGACTTTAAGCCCAAACTAAATGTTGTTCGTCGATTAGGATCTTAGATCAACGGCTTGATCTGTCAGCATTACGACTCTGCTAGCTTATCCTGTCCTTCCACTTGAAAGTGATCCGACCGTTGGCGGGAATTCTCATAATCAAATTCTCAAACATTTTTCTCGCTTATCCTCTCCTTCCACTTGAAAGTGATCCAACAGTTGTGAAGTTTCTTAAAACATATCCATGATCAAGAATGATTGCGCAACCACAATTGTGAGTGTTTTAACTCGTCACCCAACTCCATCGTGGGTAGATGTGCACTATTGGTGAGTTAACCACAATTGTTGATCATCAAATCTATAAGATCGGATGGTCCTAACTAATTTTGGGATGGGAACATGTGCGATGTTTAATTCTCCTTTCAATCTCTGCAATTCATCCCTACCGTAGATTTGGCAATTACACATCCAACAGACATGATTTAATCCGACTTAAACTCATTATTTGTTGGATCAACCGCAGTCATAGATATTTGAATATATGAGATCTGACGATCTAGACAGATTGTGGGATTGTAACTGGCGATTATTTTAATTCATATTTCTCTCCCCGCAATTCATCCCTGCCATTGATCTGGCTTGCAAATCTAACAGTCTTGATTTGATCTGATTTTTATCATGCCATCTCTTCTGAGCTTTAATCTCCAGTCGCTTATGTACTGCTCTTTCATTTTTGAGTTGTGTTATTTTCTTGTTGTTCGCTCCTCCTCCTGAGCTTATGCTTCCTTCTGCTCCACCTTCTATTCTTGCCATCAATGAAAAGCACACTCTTTCCTGCAAAACATGCCAATATTAAGGGGTTTAGGGTTAGGGATTAAGAAGTTAGGCTAGTTTAGGGGTTAATAGTTTAGGGGGTTAGGGGTAAGGGGTTGAAGGGATTAGGGGGAATGGGGTTAAGGTGTTAAGAATTACAAAGATATGTTATAAGGGGTTAGGGGTTATGTATTTATAGGTTAATGGGATTTTAGGGTGTATGGGTTAGGGGTTTAGGGTTAGGGAAGAATACAACACATTGGTGACTGCAATGAAATAAGAATAGGTTGTTTTTTATGGTTTTGAATATATATAATCTTGCAAATTGTATCTCTTTCTACATGTCAAGAAAAGTAACATTTTTTCTATATTTTTTCAACATATTCATAAACATCTTGATAAATTGCACAAGCTTCATCAATGTTTTTTTTGTCTTTGTTTCTCGCTCTCACCTAAGTTTTCTTTTTGTTTGTATTCATTGACTTTGTTTTCCTATATTATATTTGTAAACATGTATCGTTTTAATATTTGTTATATACACTAATATTACTTTTTTTATTGTAATTATAAAGAAACAACGTCCTAGGGAATGCGATATGGAGGAATACGTGGATGTACAAGCACCTATTCAGGAACATGGAGTGAATATTGAAGATCAAGTTAATGATCCTGTGGAAGAAGATGATGATGCTAATAACATAGTTGAAGATGATGGGACAAATATATTGATCCAGGAAACATTTAATGATGACGACATGTTTGATGGTGTTTTTTATATACATGTACTTGAGAACGCAAGACAACCTCTTTATGAAGGCTCAGAAACAAGTCTTCTCCCTGCTATATTGTTGTTGGTGAACTTAAAGGTTATGAATGGTTTGTAAAACACTTGTGTGACACAGCTCCTAAGGTATATTGTAATATATTTTGTCACAATTAGTACAACATGATAAGGGTTTTCTTTTTTCCTCTATTTTTTTGTGAGTTGAACACCTATAAAATTTGGATGCAATATGTACGATTACTATTCTTCACATTAACAAATACTAATTTTTTATGTTGTAGATTGTTAGGTGAATTTTTGTTACCACCGTCAAATGTTTTACCTCGCACATACTAATATTTACATGGCATTATGAAAGATATCTGAATGGAGTATCAAGTTATTCATGCATGTCTTGATGATCATATTATATATTATGGAGAGCATGCATTGAAAGAAGAATGCACGAAATGTCAAATTAGTAGATATCAAACCGATAAAGTAACAAAAAAAGTGCATCACAAGGTTCTTCGTTATATTCCCATAATTCCACATTTGTGACGATTGTTCAGGTGCAAAAGCATAGCACAGTTTATGGATTACCATGCAAAGAAAATAAGTAAATATGGTGTTCTTCGAATGTCTGCAGATGGATATTCATTTAAGAAGATAGAGGAAATATAGCCACATTTTAAATTTGAGCCTTGTAATCTTAGGTTTTCATTGGCAGCGGACCGTGTCAATCCATTTGGAGAGCTCATATTTACTTACTCGGTGTGGCTTGTTTTTGTTATCAACAATAACATTCCTCCATGGATGTCAATAAAGAGGGAGCACATAATGTTGGAAATGATTGTTCCAGGTAATTGTTTAGCTTAATTGTTTTGAACACTGTAACATCTCATTTCTCTTATTTGTTTCATAATTTTGTCTTATATTTTTTTCATTCTCATGTATGTTCAATTATGTCTTATAATTGTGTTTGATATTTTTTTATTTACTCATATATGTAGTAATTATGTACTGTGGGTTCAATCAATTAGGTAAGTACCAAGTCAAAGATATGAATGTATATATTGAGCCTCTTATCGATGAGTTACTAGAGTTATGGAAGGGCATCACTATGTATGATATCTCTAGACCAATAAATGTGCAAAGGGAATTTCAATTCCATGCAATGCTTGTATGGAAAATTAATGATGCCCTAGGCATAATACATTTATGTGGTATGTTATAAAGTTACACAACACTTTAATAATCTACTTTAATTTTATGAAGTTCATATCATACATGTTTTTAAAATAATCCCTTCATTAAACATACTTCAAATAATTGATATAAAAGTTAATCCATCTCTTGTAGGTCTTCAAACAAAGGGTAAATTTGCATGTCCAGTTTGTGGTCCTAAGGTGAAATCTCATCGTTCAATAAGTTTAGGAAAGGAGGTGTTGGATGAGTATAGGAACTTCCTCTCTAAGAACCATAGGTATCGAAGTACCGAAAAACACATTTTCAATGGACAATAAGATAATGTATTAAAACCACAGAGAATGACACATCATCTATGGCATTTGCGATATAATAGATATCATCAAGGTATGGATAAAATCATCTATGTATAATACATGAAATTATTTGGAATATTTTAGATTTATATTGCATGTTGTTCGTTGTACTAATTGACAAGTATTGTTGTAATATTTCTAATTATGCTTCACCTTGAAGGTCATCATGAAGGCATTAATAATGGGGTGCTTCCATGAGGAATGAATATTTATCATGTAAAATTCAGTAGGATCCCCTACTATGATAACCTACAAATTGTTCATTTGTTTGATACAATGCACATCAGGAAGAATGTAACAGAAACCTTATGGTGAATCTTAGATGGAAGGAGTGATAAAGAAAAAAAATTCAATATCTGTAATGACATTAAGGAGGTGAATCATGCAATGAAAAATGTGATTCATTCAAATAGCGAAGGAGAACAAAATATAATCATATTTCCATGGTTATTGACAGATCAACAAAGCGAGGATGTAAAGGAGATTATTAAAAAAATTAAATTTCCAACTAGATTTTCTTCAAACATAAACAATATCCTAACAAAGAACGGTGACTTAGGTGGGATAAAAACTCATTATCGACATACCTTCATTAAGTTAATTATTTTGGTGTATATATTTGTATATATATTGGTGAAACATGTTGTTGGTGTTTTTTTTTCTACTAATTTGGAATAAATAATGATTAATTTTTTTTGTTACAATATGTTCTACCTCTATCTCTCCCAAACAACTTTGAAAACAATATCAAACAAGTTATATATGATCTTGGAAAATACATGAAGTAAGTGGTGATTTATATTCAAAGTGTAATTTGTTCAATTTGTTGTACAACTTATATTTGACTTCATCTGTTTTACTTGTCATGTAATACTATATACTTTTTTGTTGAAACCTACTATTTGCTTGCATCATTTGTAGATGGCTTTCATTTAAAGAAATCAATAATGAAGATATAAAGTATTGGAGGAGACAAATTCCTCCTATAATGTCTGAAATGAAAAAGTATATACCTCTGATATTTTTCAATGCACAAGAACACTACCTCATACACCAAGTTGAGGATATTGAAAAGTGTGGACCTATACACACAAGGTCAATGTGGATGGTTGAGAGGAACTTGAAATCATTGAAGGATTTGGTTAGACAAAGAGCACGTCCTGAGGGTTCTATGGTAGAGAGATATATGGTATATCAAACCATGGTTTATATGACTCAATATATTCCTAAAATAGATGCAAGTAATAATGTGGATTTCATATGGGATGTCAACTCCAATATCAACAAATTTCAAGGGGAATACCTATTGGGAAAAGGTAGAATGAGGAAAGTGACATGTAAGTAGGTGGTGGATATTTATGATACATTTGAATTTTTATTTTTTATCTATATTGTACTTATTTAATTTTTAGTCTTCATGCATAACCCATTATTATGATGGTATACCATGGTAACTGATTATATTTGAATTGTTTTATTTTAATACAGCTGGTCAAGAGTGGGATGCAATACATTTATACATTGCAAACAATCTTGATTGGATGAAGGTAGGGATTGAACAATGTATACAATCTAATAATGGTAGGTTATCATGGTATGGTGTGGCTACATTGGTTAAAGAAGCTAAACGTAAAGGAGATATCAATATTACACAAAGGGAAATTTATTTAGCATATGGTTTAAAAGATAAACAAGCAAACATATTCACCCATATTGTTTAGTTTTTTTGAATATTATATTGATTTATATGGCGTGATTGTTTTCTTATTTTGCATAATTTCCAAGTATAAATATGTGTTGAGCCCTCAACACGCCCTAAAAGCCTTATCAAATTTTGTCACTTTTTGGGTACCACTTGTTTTCTTCACTGTCTGACTCGATTTAATTTTGGGAAATGGTTTATATTTGTTTGTTTCCATGTCTCTTATCACCTACTCAGTTTTGTTTGAACTTGTGTAACCTCATGTCTAAAATACCTTAACACCGAAATTAAGAATCGAGAGATAAACACTACACCTAACGCGCTTAGGTTCGGCATCAGAAAGAATTCAAGTAAAGGAACCATAAAAACACAACAGTCATCGACCGTTGATCCTCATCGGCATTGTCATAAGGAAGTTTTGGTTTTCATAAATTATTCGCATAAAGGTTTGAGAGATAGTCGATCCCCTTCAGCATCGACCAAATACAAGAAAGACACACGTTAACAAAGGACATAAATAAATCGTCGATAGTCGATGCTTGATACAGCTTATCGCGATTGGGGAAATCCAGAAAGGTTACAACAATCATTTTGACCATGATAAAATTATCGCTGATCCTTGATGTGTTTTTGGCATCGGGACTTTTTCAAGCGAGCCAATCCAAGAGCACTTGGGTAAATTTATCGCCGATCCTGGACACTTCTCGACATCAGCAAATTAGGACTTGGTTTTAGAATGTATGGATAAAAGAAAGTCCCGACTTCGATTAACATGAGAAAATGAAGTCACTAGTCTCGAACGACGCGTGTCTTTACCACGTAAGGGGGTCGTATAGTCTAGTTTTATCCTGAGTCATATTTTTCGTGACCTAGGACCTAGTCACACCTCTGAGTCATCTTTTCCACACCAGAGTTGTATGGTAAGATCGATCGGAGTTGGATATTTTACATGGGGATATCAACAAAAATGTTCACAACACAATCCTGACCCCCGATCCACCAACTGAAAGAGCAGAATGATGGGACGTTTGCAGCATTAGATACGATCGGATTTTGGACATTTAAGGAACTAGTTAATTCTTGATCCTGCATTAGTTGCTACATTCTTCGCTGATTAGATTACAACATTTTTAAATCGCAGATAGAACACATTACCACCTCCTGCTATGCCATCAACCCATGATGAATTTAAGTTTAAACATCTCCGAATATCTGGGGGAAGATTTGATGAAATTACACTCATAACCCGAATTGAATGGATGATGCGACAAGGTAAGTTCATCCCTATTTAAATATCTAGAACGGTTTTGAAAAAAATCATTCTACATGTAAGTTGAATTCCAAAGCATCTGAAGGAGAAAATTGAGCGTCACAAGACTACACTGACTCTTTGATTATCTAAACCAGGTTTAACAAACTTCAGAGGTATGTATCCAATTCTGTCAATTCGTTGGTTATAATTTATATATGTGCACCCAATTTTCTTGCACAGTCACTAAACTATGGTATAGATACAGGTAAGATGCCACCCTAGATAGAGCAAGGAAATATTAAGAGGAGTTGGATACTGCGCTAAAGGAGTTGGAACATCTGTGCCGTTTGGCGAAATATTATCAGGACTCCACACAGGCCACGATATTTTTGAGAAGCGAATTCCAAGATGCCTATAGTAAATTCACGAGTGAGTGGCACCTTTTCACTGCAGGGATAGTCGACTTCCAAGAATACACCCTTATGGCACTAGAGACATGGAAATACATGGAAATATGGTATGAGAAGGCTCACCAAGCAGTGGAAAGAATTGATTACATCAGCACAATTCAAAGGGTCGAGACACCGAAGAGCACGACATTCAGGCGCTAAGGGACAATAGAATCAATCGTATAAGGAAGTCGGTTGAATACTGGGTAAAGATGGCCTAATAACCTCAACAAGAGGTTCAAGATAAATGGGTTGATTGCGAAAGAAGTTGGATCAAGATCGATCGGGGAATTAGAGACATCGGTCTCCTAGAATTCAACTCACCCGAGGATGTTTTCGACTTGCATGACATAGTCAAACAACAGCAGAACAAGACTTGGTGTGGAATGCAGAGATAGGAAAGGTGGCAAACATGATGCCAGGTCAAGTACAACAATTCATGGAGCACTCGGTCAAGGCTCAGGCAGTATTATAGCAGTTAAGTGTTAAAGTAATCAAGTATTGGGCATGGGCGGAAGAAATAAAGGAGATCCTTCCAGGCCCGAGGGACCAACATAGATTCTCATATGCCAACACATGCGAGGAACTCTTCGCCAAATGGTCAAAGTATGAGAAGAATCATCCACTCAAGTGAAACCATTTGATGACTCTTAAAAGACTGAGAGATGAAATTGACATGTGGCGATGTTTTGTTTAACTTAGCTTTCACATTTGATAGTTATTTTAGTTAATAATTTGTTATAAATAAGAGGATCGACCTATTAGTAGGGATCAATGGTTTTTTCAAAGACCCTCATTTTTGGAATTGTAAAGAACTATTTCGGAACTACCTTAATTGAGAAGTCTTGTTTAGGACCGGAGACAAGTTTCTATTTTACATCAAAGGCATGTGTGATTGGATCATAAGGAGGAATTACTTCTGACTTTATCTCATGAATGGATGTTGTAATGAGTAAGAGTTTTTTAATCTATTGATAAGTTAGATGATTCAATATTTTTATAATTCTTATCTCTAATGATGGAAATAAAATCATTGTTTTAATGTGTGATTAGTGATTAGAGCTAAGGAAACTAATTTTATTGCCATCATTTTATTGCATTTATGTTTTCTTTCGATAATTATATCTCAGTCAATAATTGAAATACCAACAAGTTGATGTATTAGTACTAGGCTTGTCGTAGGTGTGAAAATATTTGTCTGCATGCTTGAGCACGAGGGTTATCCTGAGCTCAGCCTTCTTCAATAGTTAAGTTTTTTCTGTTTTTCCTTTACCCAGCTGGTTTATACCAGCACCTATCTTTTATCAGACCCACCTATAAGAGAAAATAAAAAACAGAGAACATTCAAACTGAAGGAGGATTTTTCACGAGAAGATATCATGTAAATCACTACATAAATCGCATTGATTAATTGGATGGATCATAATATCTGGAGAACCATTCCACTATAAAACACTGCAGATTCTAATTGGGACTCAGTGGTAGGTTTGGTTCCAACTGTTGTTGAGTTAAAGGGATTTAGGACCCCTCAACAATATGTTTATCAATTGACAATGCATTTTTTACGTGTCTGACATATTTTAGTTGAAACACCACAAGGCTACGTGGTGCAATGGCTGCAAATTTAGCATCAAAAAGTTGGATGAAAAGATGAAAACATATGATAGTGGTATAACTGCAATATTTTAGGTTACTAATGTTTCCTCTAGAAGTGACAGACATCCAAAAGTCTCTGAAAATCAATATTATGGGTATTTGGATGATATAATTGAGTGTGACTTTAAATCCTTCAAATTAGTTTTGCTCGATGTCAAATGGTACATGCTACGAATGAATGAACATGATCCTGATAGAACTGTTATTCAACATGCTAATGGATTTACCATGGTTAATACAAGGAATGTTGAGCCAGGATCAACGCCCTATGTTCTTCCAAGACAATGTGAACAACTATTTTACTAAGAGGTTCCAGGTAGAGGGGGTTGGTCATATGTTGTTAGATATGATCCAAGAGGAAGGCCAGTAAAGTATAATGTAGCAGAAGAAGATGATATCGAAGAAGAAGATGATTTAGAGGTGCAGTTAGTTAATGTGTCAGACGAAGATGAAGAAGAAGTTCAAGGAGATGTTTGAGACAATGTTTTGGATGAAGATGATATCAACGAATATGTGTCAGATGAAGAACTTGAAGAAGTCGAATACAATGTATGATAAAATGCTCATGATGATGATATAGACCATGGTATGAATATTGGAAATGACAACATTGATGATGATGTAGATATGGCCAATCCTTTCAACATCAATTCTGAACCGGATGATACATATGTTGAGTTGGCTGAAAGAATATTAAGGATACCAAAATGTTGAAATGTACGAGGTATGTATTTATATGTTTTCAGTTGATTTGTTCTCTTTCATTTACCTTAAATATTTATTTTCTTAATTTCTATGCTTGATTCTTACTATGTTTCTTTCAAATATTTTATAGTAAATAAATTGGGTATTAGGGAATTGAGAGTGATGTGAGGGGGGGGAGGGGCCATATGAGCTTACACCTTCATGTGGTTGGCATTGTTCAGTAGAGAATATATTATTCTTGAAACCAAGAGAATTTCATTCATGTTTATACCATAATCTCCAATTTTAACTAATTAGGTTCTCCTAACAATTTTCAATGTTGTCCATTTACCAATTAGTGGAAATTATGTTTTTAATTTGAACCTGCATAGAGTGACTTGTGAATGGGGCGAACGTTGAAATTTTTTCAGTTTGTGTTTGTATGCACTGAAATTTGACATGGTTATAGTAGATGCATGTGTTGAAAGTATGGGAGGGTTTCCAGACTCAAATACAACACAAAGAAAGAATTCAACAATCAAATTAAGACAAAATTATAACATAAATTTGAAGGATATGAAATTATCCATTATTTCATATTTTATAACTTTGCACAAATCAACTATAAAATATTTAGTTTCACCATTACGACAATGAAAGGAGTTTTAAACCTTTACCAATATCTAAATATATTGTTTTTTTCCTACAAATGCAATTGGATGCAACTATTTAGGAGTCACAAGACCAACAATGTCGGAGGGGTGACTCTGAGAATTGGAATGGACCACAACTTAGTCATGTTTAACCTTTCCCTTTGCCCTTAAGTGTTATAGGGTCATCAAGGTTTAGTGGTGGGGTACAAAGTAAGAGATTAATAATAATAGATAATATGAGCTATGGCATAAAGGTGTTAGGAATCAAGGATGCCAACTTTAGGTGTTAAGGTTTATGCATGTTATAGGAGTTATGATTTATAGTGGATATCAATTATGTGGGGTTAGAGGCTAAGTAAAATGGATTGAAATACATGATTATATGGTTTAGAGATAGAATAATTAGTAGTAAAAGGGAAAAGGGGAGAGGAATGTCAAGCTTGTAAGGATTAGGGGTCATAAGAGTTAGATGTTATACGATTTAGGGGTTATGATGGTTAAGGGTTATAGTTATAGGTTTTAGTGGTCATGGTTTATAGGGGTTAGAGTGATTTTTAGTTTTGGACTATTTCCAATTCTGGGTTGGATCTTTGTGGGTTAAACCCCCCGAACCTGCCCCCTATTCATTACTATAATCCCTCCCCTCTCGAACCTCCATCCCCAAATCCCCTATCATAACCCTCCTCCTTCCCCTCCAACCCAAGATCCTTGTTATAGCCCTCCCGATGGAACCTTCCCCCTCCCGGTGGAACCTTCCCCCAATACTTCAGAGTCCAGACCAAGACCTCCAATGACCTCTAGTGTTCAACCCCCAATGACCTACAGGGGTGCCCATTTCTTGAAAAATGTCAAGACCTCAACCCATGCACTAGATGAGAAAAAATGGTAGGAAGAGAATCTCAAGTAGATAAAACGATAGCCTCCTACAAGAATCTACAACCTTGAACAAACAATGTGCATAATATCAAGTAGAGAGAATTTAAAATGTTATATTTATATAATAATCAAAGCAAAACCGAAATATCAAGAAACCAAGCATGGATCGCTTGTGCTTGCAACTCCAATCCAAATTCTTCTTCTTCTTCTTCATTAATCTCTTGCAGGTCATAGTATTTCAGTGCAATGCAATGAATGAGGAAGGAAGAATTCTTGTGTAGATAAAATATATGGATATGGATTGGAAAATATTTTTTGAACTTTGAAGATGGATTGTATTATATATCACTTTTTTGAACTCGATACTTTTCTAGGTTTGTCTTATCTCTTTTTCCTTTATAACCCTCAAAGTTGTTTTGCATGCCTCATTTTGAATTTATGAACCTTATCTTCATCTAATCTATAATCAAGGGCTTGAGAGTAAGATTCTTAAATTTGTTAATAAAAGTTAGATTGGAATGTTATCCTTTAAGAAGTTTTGAAGTCTGATTTTTTTGTTGCCAACATGCTTTGTTTCCTTGTCTACTTTGTAGTATTTAAATGTATTGAGAGTTATGCACTTGGAAACTTGTCGATGATTAATTTTGGATGAACATTGTAAGCTTGAAATCTATGTAAGTTTGATATACAATATCTCTACTTCTTGTGGTTTTATTGATATTGCTTTGAAAATAACTACTTTATGCACATTTTGATTTATGGAAATAAGTTTCTCTTGAATCAAAATGCCCCTTTTGATAGTTGACTTAGAGATATGTAGACAAATCTTAACTGGAAATATGTTATTTTCTCTTGTTGTTATGTTAAGAATTGTTGTGGATGATGCAATATGCTAGTTAATGTAGATTGTTGTTTCCATTGTTCATCCAGTAGTTTGTTTGATGTTGGTTGATGGAATATAAATAAGAACACTTAACCCTTCCAAATTTGATAAGCTTTTAAACTTGATGTATGCAAAAATGGAACGATGGAGTAAAATTCAATACATAGTCTTGATTAAAGTTTTGATTGCATGTGGAGATCCTTTGAGATTGAGTTGAATGATGTTTTTCCTAAGTTGATGTAGGATTATTCCTGGGTGATTTGTATACCTACAAAACTAAAAAAGGTCAATTATTTTTCATTGTTTTTTTTTTTTTTCATCAAGGCATTGAAGCCATCACTGGTTTTCACCAGTGCTCTACATCATGGTTCATGTATAGGTTTTCACCATGATGAATGTTCATTTTTCAGAGATTTTCTTGCCTCGTGTTGTTCCTGAAAATTGCTTGTGGCTCAGCAAGCAATGCTAAAACATCTCACAAATAAAGATCTTTGACAAATGGATTCTTTTTTACCAAAATCCCTTCAAACAATTTAACAATTTATGAACAGAAAAACAAAAGCATGAATTTGTTTATCAAATCAATTTTAAAATATCATATACGAATGGTAAAATTTTGAGAAGACAAAATCAAAGAAGTAAATTGGGTATTCAACCCAGATAAATCCAAATTCTTACTTTAATAGAAGAAAAACATAAAAATCATTCATATTGTGGATTAAATATATATAAATATCAACTAAATAAAATCATAATACATGTCTTAGATCACTCACAGTGAACTAGAGGAAATATTGTACCGTGACCATAGTTTTTATCTCTTTGTAGTAGATGTTATACTGAATTAAATACCTTACAACATAAATGATTTGATAGGAAATTTTAGTATAGGTGATAACATATGAAACACATTACACAAGAAAACATGACTTGATAAACAAAAACTTAGAATTTCTCTTGTTCTATAGAAAAAACTCTTTCTTATTTCAATGTCACAATTAAAATGTTTTCCCAAAAGTCCCCTCTTCCATTCTTTAACTATTCTTTTATAAATAAAAAATATTTAACCAAATTAGTTACAACTTCCCTAGTCTTAGGTCAAAATTACAAAAATAAACAAATGAAATCCCAAAATCCTAGGAATAGATATGGAATCCTTGATTTTGCTCCAATTTGTTAGCCAGATCACTGAAGTTGTAGATGTGCAAGACACTCCCATTCCTGATTTGAAGGGTATTTGCATGATATCATCCTTCTATATGCTTTCTCCAACTCAGTACATGCTTCAAATGTTGGGGAAGTTTCAAACAAATTCCTTAAATGACTTATTAAAAAGAAGTCATTGTCTAAAATCTCAAAAATAGTTTGTCCTTTTAACATCCATGTGGCTCCTTTAAACTTATTTGAATTTTCCCTTACTGAAATCAATACTTGTTGATATTATGGTAAATGAAGAAAATTACCCCTTTTACCATAGTACTTAGGTAATCCCATGTCTACCATCTTTTTGTAGTGAGATTTATACCATTGTATATTTCTTTGGAGGTGAACTTGTTGAATTAAGATCCTTTAACTAAGGACCTTTTCAATTTCCATGATTGTACTCGTTTTGTCTTTAACTCCACTTTGATTTAATTTTTATTTTTTCTTGGACTTAAGCACTTTGATAATTTTGTTAACACGATAACGCTTATTCCCTAATTCTTGTTCTGCAGTTTCAACCTCCTTTTCAACTTTTCTAACCAATGAATCCTCTTCTTCCATAATTATAAATCTTTCCCACATGTTATTTATCTTCTCTATAGTTTTATCCCAAATTAAGTGTCTTTCCCCCATCAAATGAGATTTACAAGAAAGCTTACCTTTCAATGTAGCAAATTCTCCTTGAAACTTTGCTTTTGCCCCATGTACCTTCTTCAATTTCTTTTCCTTCTCTCCAATATGATCTTTCAAAATATTAATTTCAGTTTCATAGGTTGAAATTTTTCTTCTTTATTCTTCTAGTTCAATTTATTTAGCATTCAAATCAGTTAGTGCCTTAACTAGATCTTCTTACTTGTCTGTTAATGTGCTTCTTGAAGATGATGAGGGAATGCCCTGTTTTAACACTTGAATTTGTTGTTGTAGGGAGATATTTTGTTCATTTAGTTTTTCTATAACTTCAATCAACTTCTCTTTCTCATTTTGGATAGCTAAAAGCTCTGGAGTTTGCACATGATCTGCATCGGAAAACTTTAATTTCTTTTTCAATATGGAAATTGCATTATCCTTGGAACTTACCATATTTTGAATAGGTTCTTCATTTGTAGAATCCTCCCTCGTTTTAACTAACTTTTTCTCTAAATATTCTACTCTCATTTGCTTCACTCTTGAGCTTGTATGTTCCTACTTCAATTGTTTCTTAAGCTGACTATTCAGTTTCTACAATCTTTGCAAGCTAAGAGTAGTCTTCATAATATCTCTAGTGACCATATCACCTATCTGATTATGTAAGAACATTTTATTTGGTAAAGTAATATCATCAAGATTTAAAGAAAAATCAGTTTCCTTATAATTGTTTTTTCCTTGAATGCTTGTACCAACTGATTCTAAAATCTCCAAATTCAATCTTCCTTTTTCAAAATCTATTCCTAATAAAAATATTGTATCTGAAGCATCCTAGTTCAATTTTTGGTTCGAAAGTCCTTTGATATGTTCATTTTTGTTTCTCATATCCTCAAAATTGGAAAATATGTTTTCTGGCTTGATACCTGTTGACCCTTCTTCTGGTGGCTTCATGAATATTGATGGAAGCATATCAATTGAATATGAGGCTTCCTTTTGAGTCTTTATCAGTGTCCCTACTTCATTTTGAGATTCTTTCTCTGAAACATCATCTATGACAATATGAACTTTTAGCTTCTTATTTTATTTCTCCCTCTCTGGTCCCAAATCATCTTGGAATTCCTGATTTAGACTTATTTTCAATGTTTTCTCATGTCGTTGAGGTGTCTCAATATTTTCTCCATGAGCTGACTGCATTTCTTTATGTTTCTTACCTTAAAGAAAACACTATACTTTGTCCCAAGAATTCAATTTCTTAATCTTCTCAAGATCTGGTTTGCTTTGATGTTCATACGTTGTGATCTGAAGCTCCAATATTCTATTTATTATAACCCCTAAAGGGTCATATTGTCAATTTGTTCCTTGCTCAAAACCCAATTCTTGTAGCATTGTTTCCACTACCTGTAAAGATGACATGGTATGCACAATGAAAGGTCCAATCTCCCTTTTTTGGCTTAAAGTTAGTCTTTTTTCTTTTGGGAATAAAATTAACTTCATCCACATTAAGACTTTGACTTATGAATTATAAAGAAAAAATTCTCATGGTTAAGAAACTTGGAAACTTAAAAGGTTTGAGCTCTGCACCACATCCTTATTTTTGTATAATATTTGGAAAGAAACCAATCTCCTAATTGGGTCTCTGCAGATTCATGTAACATGATTTTAATCTCTGGGAAAATCCTGGGGGGGACTCTGTTCATGCATACTATTATAAACTATAGACATGAAGGAGTTTACATAAAGAGAGAAACCCTCATTTTAAGGCTTACTTTTGGCTATAGGAGTCTAGTTAATAACTGAAGCAAGCTCCCCAACCTCATTTTCAGTTTCCAAGTACAAACTCTGAAAATTTTGCAGTCTCTAAAAAAGAAGTAAGTGAACTAAATATGATTGGAAACAAAATTATTTATTTAGAGGAAAATTTCTTAAGATTCTCATGAATGAAGGGAAAATTTGACCATTACTTGGGTAGTAGGAGGGAAAATTTCTCTAAGAAATCCTAGAATAATCATATCAATAGTCTCATCAAATTCATACCCTAAAACTGAGCATATCATACATATGATTTCATATACATTTCGAACAAAGACACTGGTTTTGTAGGTATCATGTTCATGGAAGATACCCGTGTTATCTTTCATCAAATATTGGATAAAATAATGGCGTTCATGTACACCTAATTGTCTAAAATTAACTGCTACGGTTTATTCATTAATAACTTGACCATCGTTGAATTTATAAACCTTAAGAATCTGTGAAATAGATTCAGGCTTAATATCGAACAATAATGTTCCATACTTAGTTTCAAAGTGTTGGAGTTACTTCACACACACCTAGGATTTATTTTTCATAAAGTTTTTCCTTGTTTATTAGTCATAATTAGTCATTATCTAGTATCCTATATTTTAGGGGAGAATATTCCACCTAGAGAATATTCTCTTTCAGTTGACACTTCAGTTTGACTAGTTGAGTTGAGTTTAGATGTTGCATTGGTTTTGTCATCATGAAACATTGGGATCATCACCATGCTAATTCGACCTTGCCTTGGGATCATCATCAAACTAGCGCATTAGCCTTGATTCCTTGAGTTAACTCCTCACTATTCTATGTTCAATCAGTTAACTAAAGACTAGTTGACTAGTTAACTCAACTAGGTGGCAGTTCACTCCCGTAACTGCCTGAGAGACTAGACTAGGTGTTCGTTTACTTATGTAACTACTGGTGTGTGTCTAGATCAATCTAGACCACCAATATGGCTCATTAGTTACTCATGTATCCTATATCTATTGAAAATTATTCACTCTTTGAGTGTGGAATACAGTTAATGAGAATTATTCCATTCTTTCTCTCTGGCTTCTTCTTTCTCAATTTCTCTCTACAAATGTGTGTGGTATTTTCTAGCTAGATCTATTCTATGCAAGTTCAACACATTTACATGGTATCATAATCGACAAACTGCTAAGAAAAATCTACACCAAATTATTTTTGTAGGTGGTGAAGATTGAAGAACGCAGAAAAGATGGAATATATGTTTTACTCGCCAATAATACTTCTCACACCTCATAACTATTTGGAGTGGAAGCCAAAGATTATACTTATTATCAGAAGTAGAGGCTTATACCAAATAACCATGGCAATCTAAGTAGAGCCTGATTCCGCTGATGAGAAAAATGACTTTCTCAATAGACAAGATATGGCCATAGGATTTATCTTCTTGTCTCTTTCTCTAGAAATTCTCCACAAAGTATATGATGACTCACAAGAATCAACTCCAAATTAATTATGGACCATATTATAGGTTCTATTCAATAATAAAGAAGATTGTGAAGTTTCATGCAAGAGGTTGAACAGATAGAGCCAGAAGAGAAGCCATCAAAAGATCAAGCCTCTTATTATGAAGAGTCTTCTCCAAAAGTATTTGAAAAAAATTGTATTCCATTAATTGAAGATGATGTCTACTCCATTTCAGATTTTTTTTCTGAAATTCATGTGGAAGATATATGGCATGCATCTCAGGAGTCACATGTAGACACTTTTCCATGCACAATGCATGCATCTCAAGAGACAAAAAGGGAGACGCGCACATCAGACTCAATTCTGATATTTTTTTAGAACACTTTGTATAAAAAATTGGATATTTGAATTCCTCTTAGGAAAATATCCAATTTCAAAAAAAAAATCGTCCGAAACGGAGTCCGGGAAGTAAAGTTATGATCATTTTAAAATCAACAAAATTTCAGCGTTTTTCCGGAAACGGCCGCACGGTTTTCAAAATTTCATCCAAACTTTATTTGGATATTCTTCATTACAAAAATATAAAGTGGATATATGTGGACATCTCAATGATTCATATAATTCATCAGATCCGTGCAAACATCTACATCTTCAACAAAATCTTCAATGAGCACAAACTTGCACAATTGTGAGGTCTTCTTGGAGTGAAGGACACAGTTGCTTAGCAACTGCCTTTTGTTCATTCTCATTTTTTCATTTTTTTTAGATACATTGTACCTTGAGGGGGAGGGTTTCCAATGAGGTTTTCCCTATTTCCTCACTTTATTTCAGTGTATAGTTTGTATTTGGATACCTAACATGGCCTCGTTGTCGGGACCCATTATTTATTTTCACCGTAGTGATGTTCAGGGGGGGTGTTGGAGTTACTTCACACACGCCTATGGTTTATTTTTCCTAAGGTTTTTCCTTGTTTATTAGTCATAATTAGTCATTATCCAATATCCTATATTTTAGGGGAGAATATTCCACCTGGAGAATATTCTCTTTCAGTTGACACTTCAGTTTGACTAGTTGAGTTGAGTTTAGATGCTACATTGGTTTTGTCACCATGCAACATTTGGATCATCACCATGATAATTCGACCTTGCTTTGGGATAATCCCCAAACTAGTGCATTAGCCTTGATTCCCTGAGTTAACTCCTCACTATTCTTTGTTCAATCAGTTAATTGAAGACTAGTTGACTAGTTAACTCAACTAGGTGGAAGTTCACTCCTGTAATTGCCTAAGAGACTAGACTAGGTGGTCGTTTACTCCCGTAACTATTGGTGTACATACAGATCAATCTAGACCACCACTATGGGTCATTATTTACTCATGTATCCTATATCTATTGAAAATTATTCACTCTTTGAGTGTGGAATACAGTTTATGAGAATTCTTCCATTCTTTCTCTCTTGCTTCTTCTTTCTCAATTTCTCTCTGTAAATGTGTGTGGTATTTTCTAGCTAGATATATTCTGTGCAGGTTCAACACATTTACACAAAGATTCTGGTAGAAGCAATATATCTATGTGCACACCAATGCACAAATTCATGGAAATTATACACTTGCGGAATAAGAAATCGGGCCAAGTTCGAACCCCAAGCATTAAAAAAATTATTCAACTTTATATACCTAGTCTCGGACAATTTTTGTAATTAAAATAAATCAAATGAGACATTAGGATTGAAGATCTAGGCGTCTCTATCATCTAAAGAGACTTATGCATTTGGTATGGTTTTCGGTGTATTTTCTTTTGTAAGCTTTGACATTTTCCTAATCACGAAATAACAAAGGTATCTGTGATCTTACCAAGAATATTTCACTGCCACAAATTGTAGGTTTACAAGCGAAATTAGCGATAAGATTGTTCTCTGATGAAGATTTCGCGTTCTCATAACAATAACAGTTGGATATGGACAAGAAAAAAATGAAAAAGGGTTTTTCGGGATTTTTGTTTTATTATACTAGTTATAAACATGATTAATTAAGATAAAATTGAGACTAATTACGAAGGTTTAAATGGAAACGTGATTATTTACCTGAAAACAAGTGGTTTTTCGAAAATGGTCAGTGGTTTCACTAAATTCACTGCGCACGATGATAAAATGGTATTGAGAGCAGTTTGTTAAATCGCAAGGTGGTCTATCATCCTGAAACGATGCTCTAGCAGTATTTCTTGGTGGTGTCACCTTGCGTGGGAGTAACTCTATCAAAGATCGTTTAAGTTGAAAAATGAATGTCGTCGATCATCCGCTTGTTTCGGATCTATGATGTATGTCATATTTCTAGCAAGGAATTGGATTTTTTTTAAGTTTATAAATAAATTGTGAGAATGTGTATTATACATAACCTTTAGTCCTCGACCATCGGATCTGGAGTGAAGGTATTAGGACCATCGGATCATATTCGTACAGGAGGAGAATGAGGTATCGATATCAACCATTGATTGTTGATCATATTTATATCAACGATCCTTAATTATCGTTGACCGAGTAGACGAATTGAAATTAGCACCATTGATCGGAGACAAGAGAAGATCCAATGATGAAGATCCATAGCGCATATTGAATTTGCTTGATCATTAATTTTCTGGAGAGGTAGCACCTTATATCTGGGCCATCGGTTGATTTGGTGACATGTCATTCCAGGATTAACGCACGCAGTGGAAAAGCTGCTAACATGCCACCATGTTGGAGAGGCATGGACCATTGATCACAACTGTTGATTAAAACACAATCGTTGGATCATCCTTCCATTGGATTGTTTAGTGGATAAAGATATATGCCTAGGATTGAGGATCTACGACCAGGATTTGGGTGTGGGTTTAGACCAGGGTCACATCCCTCAATTGTATGTTCAAGGAAGTAAGGCTCGGGCCAAATCTAATCGTGTGTTAGTCATGAACCTAGACCTTGGACCTATCGTGTTAAAGGAGAAATATGGATTTTCCAAGGAACTCGCAGAAACAAAGATTGATCAGAGGAAGCCATTGTAGCATTGGTCTAGCTAGCATATCAAGACGATGTCATGAAGTTCCTATGAAATTTATTTTAATGAAATTGAATGACATCAGGGTGTTATCTGAAAACGTTTAAAGTTTCTACCATGGACATTATTGTGGTCCATTGTTTTTTCATTGGCCTTGCCACCTCAAGAATACAAGTAAGCATTGAAACTAAATACAAATAGAGTGTGTTAGAATCAGGCTACCAAAGAGAATCACCAATCAAATTCAAGGTTGCAATCCCTCCCATGCGCGTCCCTCCCTTAGTCCTCTTTGGCAGCCTAGGTAAGCAATCCAACCCTTAAACTTAGTAGAAACCTTCACAATGACTATTTCTAGAATTGAGTTGTGTTGAGATAGGGTGAGATAGAATCATCAAAACCCAGTAGAAAAAGGGGTTAAACAACATGATTATAGGACTGAGGCAGCCTCCTAGTTTCAGAAAGAATCACCAATCAAATTGTAGTTGTGCCTTGTCAAATGAATCTTCCTTCTATTTATATCCTTTCCTTAGAGTGATTTATCCTCGAAGGTTAAAGTCATCCCTCCTAGTTTTGAGGCTAGAATTAGGTTGGATCTCCTATGAATGGTGGATAAAGTCGACTTAGTAGAATTATTATTAAGTTATATCAACATATTTTTATTATTTTTTTACCTGTGACTCCCCCTTACCCTTGGGACTGTGGCTTAGGGGTATCCCCCTAAGCCAGTGCGTCCCTCCCCTCTAGGGGTCATTTGGGAGGAGACATGGCATCTATATCCTAGATAAAGGATTTTTTTGGTTCTTCTTTGAAGAAGAAAAGTGTTGTCATGAAATGATATCCCATGGCCCTTGAATGTGTCAAAACACCTTAGTCATGTTTATCAAACAACATGAAGAATTTTCCATTGAAGAAGCCTCTGCATTGTATTAACTAGTCTAGGTGGAAATCCAATGGATTCCTATACAATTATGATATGTTATTGGAATAAAAATATTCCCTAATTGGCAAGGTCATATGCCATGAGATGATTCATTTCCACTCTAAATGGACGAATAAACATCAAATGAATTTCATGATGCCCTCTATTAGTGGATACTAATTTGCTTCTTGAGCCTATTGTTTTGCTAAAAGACTATTTTTTTCAACATTTTACACTTGCTAATTGTTTGTGTCATTTGATGGAGTGTTATAGGACATACAACCAAACAGGTATTTGTCAGATATTTCTTATCGAGTGAGGTAATTTAAGGTAGAATAGAGGTTGAAAGAGATACATCTAGTAGGTATAATAGGCGGAGATCAAATAGAGGTGAGAATATCGAAAGAAAATTCGATAGACGCGTGTAATTTTTTTTCTCTAAAGGGGGGTCATGTTCTTACGATGATGAGAGCATAGATGACATCGAGTTTCCCTTGAGGTACAAAAATCTATTGAAATGATGGGTACCAAAGGATCTTCCTCAAATAAACATTGATTTTTGTATCAATGAAAGGATATACTGCATTTCTCCATCGTCATTACATGGTTTGGGGATATTTTCCATGGATGGCATAAAGTTATGTTACAATGGAATAACTGAATTGATGGAGTATGTCAAACCTTGTTACATCTACAAAGATTGGATACAGCTAGTCCAATATACAAAAAATATGTGGAGATATTGTGTGGCTTCAAATCATATACAGCTAAAAGACAATAATTAACATAAAGGATTATCTATGTATATTGATGGAAGGAAAAAAATAGCGGGGAATATTGCAGGGTTTATAAATAGTACACGACCCGCGACCACAAATAAGAAACCCAATTGTGTATTTGAGGGGTGTGATGGAAATTGTGTATTCGTATATGCAATAAAATCAATAGCTCCAGGGTAGGAGTTGTTGATTGGTTACAATTTGAATAGAATAGATACACGCGTTGTTATTATGGGGGTGGTACGTATACTATTTTACCCAACCTGTAATCAATGACTTATATTTTATGATTATCATTTACTGTAATATATTGTCATGCATGTTCTAAGTCACTACAATGTCCACACAAATCACTCCTTATGTTCTTTAGTCACTCTTTACTTTGATGTTTTTAGCATGCCATGTTTTTGTCCCATTCCTAATATTAATTAACTAACTTTATTTTGCATACATTGTCCTAGGGTGACAGGGGGAAGGAACCAACCTTAGCATTGTCCACACCTCCTCTTGAGGAAGGCCTTACTGAAGAAGCAATTTATGCCTCTACCACCCCTATGAAAACAACAAAGAATCTTGTTAAAAAATTAAACATGGAACTCACTTCTTTGATTATGACTGAATCCTGGACAAAGGAGAAAGATGAAAGAATGAAATTCTTGGTGCATAAGATTCACTAATATGGGGTAAACAACATATTTAATTATCCCATTTATTTCTTTAGGATTTTAATTTTTATACTCTTAAAAGTCCCGTATAAAAAACTCATTATTTTTACAGGTGTTTTTGCAGGTAATGGATCATGAGTATGTGCATGCAGATCCCGGTGTTGGTACATATGTCGTTGGTACACCAACATCACATCATACTGTTGTCTATACCAATACACCCACTAGTGTCAATGTTGGAAGTGCACCCCCTCACACTCCAGAATGTGAAGGGGATCCTGTGGATGCAGAAGGTAGCATTAGAAATAATGAATCATGTTTTCTTGGATCTTCCCATGTCCCTAGCACAGGAACACTATCGGTTACCTTTTTGGTAGAATATGACATGATCCCCATGAAAATACAAAGGCTTAGAGGTATTTAAGAATTAAGTATTTTAATTATTATGTACAATCTAATTGGAATTTGCGTATAATGTGTGATTATTTTAAACTAACGATAATATTTTTTTGTAGGAAATGATATTTTTTATAAATGCATGAATGATTTGAATTTGGATATGTTTGGGGCCACCATATGCATAAGGTGGAATCTCCAAATTTCCAATTTAAAAAAACAACTCATTAACAAGTTGGTTGGCCTGTTTAGTGAGGGCACCTTCAATAAATCCTAAGTCACCTCAAAAGAAGGAGAACATTTAAAACATTTGTTGGACCAATATAGGGTTCATCTACAAAATAACCCTAAGTATGATCATCCTCCAATAATTCCAGAGAGGGAGTGGAAGGCCCTAATTTATTTTGCAAAGGAGAAGACACTCTGAAAACAAGGAAAGACACCACCTGGCTCATAAAGGTATGCCACACTTCTAATAATGTAATTATTATTCTTTATCGTCATTGCAACATCTAATTACATTTTTGAAACTTTTTAATACAGGCTCGTAGACACATCCAAAGCCACCGCGGCCAAGATAGCAAAACATGGGAAACCCAAACTTGGCCCAGGTGGTTCCTCGAAACTATGCGCAAGAATTATAAGTACAAAAATATCAATAATGTCCAAATAATATATTGTTAACAATTTTAAATTAATTGCACAGAAGAAGCAAAATTCATGTTGCTATGAAAAATTGTAGGGCTTCGAGTTCAAAGAAGATCCAACACCGGAAGACCTCAAGCTTTCTTTCGAAAAAGGATATCATGTCGTGGTTGAATGTAGAAAAAGATTGCGGTAAACAAAACCTGCCATCACTGAAATCGATACATAGGTAAATAAAATCAATGGATATTATTTAAAATTTATTACTTGTACAATCTATTGATTATTGTCAATTGGATTTAGCCTGAGTGGTTTATGTGGAGGGGTGTTTCCCTCCCTACTTTGCTTGCCTCCGTTATTGAAGAAGGTAAAGAACACTCTAATGATATTTTTATTAATGAAATACTTGTAGTAATAATAATAACAATACTAATTTAATATTTCTTTCTTATTGCAGTCGATGATCCGTTCCCCCCCTTGCAATAGCCTGGATGTCATGAGTACACGATGATGTTGTCAATAATCCATGGAGAGGACAAACAAACTAGAGGGGAAGAAGGACTTGAATACATCCTTGCTAAATACATTTTTGAAAACAAAGAAACAAAAAAATAAATTAGTGTACTATAGTTATATAATTAGAAACAAACTGAACCATATTGTCAAAACATATTTTTGATGATAATTGTTTTTTAGATGAACTATATTACGTCTATGATGAATGAATGAATGAATGTTATATGTTAATGAATGAATGAATAAATGAACAAATGAATGTTATATGTTAATAAATGAATGTTATATGTTAATGAATGAATGTTATATGTTATATGTTATATGTTATTCAGAACCACATATGTTTCTTCATGAATTTGATGTTTTGCTGGTGTCTATGAATGAATCTAAATATGTTGATTTCAACTATTTTGCGTCTATGATTAATGAGTGAATGTTATGTGTTAATGAATGAATATTATATGATATATTTTGTTCAGAACCACATATGTTTTTTCATGAATTTGTTGTTTTGTTAGTGTCTATGCATGAATCCTAATGTGTTGATTTCAACTATTTTCTAGTAGATAGATTGGGTACCGGGGAATTAAGAGTGGCATGAGGGGGGGAGGGGCCATAAGAGATTACACCTTCATGTGGTTGGCCCTGTTAAGTAGAGAATAAATTAGGACTTGTATAATCTTGGAGCAAACCTCCCTCGATCCAACAGAGAAGCAACAAAGTCAATGTTGACTTTGATGCTTCGCCGTCAAATCGAGATAGTTTTTCTCCAAGATTAGACTAATCCAATAAATTATTCTCGAAACCAAGAGGATATCATTAAAGTATTCATGCACTCAAGTCTATTTGATTATTATTTAGTCACAAAAATGTTTGTCAATTTATTATATTCTTTGTTGACTCTTTAAGTGTTGATTTATTATGATGATGTATTCTTCATTGTGATCAATCAAGACCACCTCATTTTCAAGAAAAGGCAGAGCTCCTCCTGTAGTGATTAATAGGAACTCTATTGGTAAATATCAAGCGAGGCATCAAACCTGAATCAATCAACCAAGGAAAACTAAGGTGATCCCCTACCAATCAACTTTAAGTCTTTTTTTTTTTTTTTTGAAAAGTAATATTATGTGGAGGTTTTATTATTATTTTTTTGTTCTTGTTTCATATTATCATGTTTCTATAAGGGTTACACCTTTATTAGCCTATTATTTTCATTCACAAAGACTTCATTTTGTGTTAAATATCATGTGACAAATGTGTTTTCAATTATTGGTACTCAAAGACATTGTTTTTAGACAACTAGGTATATAGGCCCACTCATTTCATTAATGAAAAACCTAGAGTAAATGAAGTATTTTGTGGTACACTAAGCTCATCCAACTCACACATGGTATTTTTAGGACATTTAAATGTATGTTATTTTTCCTTTTAAGCATATAAACAATAATCCTTTCTTATGACAAGTTTTCCTTATGCTTCATTTGGCAACCCATTTACAAGCAATGTGTACATGCTAACCGAAGTTCAAGTTCCATTGTATAATTGGCAGAAGGCTACAATGAATTGGTATTTTATATATGCTCTGAGCAATCGAGTTCTAATTTTTTTTTTTTTTTTTTTGGGGCAAGGATTCTCAGTTTTTTTGGAAGATGGTGTTTTCTATTTTAGATTGTATTTTTGGAGCTTTTTTAGCATTGTTAGATTTAGCTGAGTTGGGTTTCTACATGCACTAGTAAAAGTTCTTGATTATAGTTTTGCATTTGGGAGATTTATTTGATCTGGGGGTAGCCCACCATGGCCTATATCCTATAAAATAATATTTTGTTTTTCCATGGGAGTCTTCAAAGGCATTGTTTATGTCCTCCATCTTTCCCTGGATAATAAACAAGGTTCCACATGTTTTATGTGTCTTCTTACATGTGCACTCCCATTCTCATATGATTAAGAGCTCAAAACCATAACCAAATAAAACGTGCTTACCTTGAAACCGATATGACTGAGCACTTACTCTTTGGATCTATCCTCCATATGAAAGAAGTTTGTGACCAAGTGCTACACAAATGAGCACTTAAACTATAACTTCAATGTTGGCCCAGATCAAAGGTCATGATTTAATCTCATCATGAGATCTACGGCTTGCCCATTTCAACATGACAGTTCGTTAACTATGTTTCCATTGTGCATGTACATCTTATGTCGACACATAGTCGAGTTATCCACCGATCCTGATCAAAGAGCAATACCTCATGATAAATAATTCCCTTGCAACTTCAATCTGTGCTTTCTCTCTCCTGCATTGATATATGTCCTCGATGAACAGTTTGATCTCCAATTCCCACAACTCTAACGAATCTTGATCACCTCCAAGCCTTGATGATCGATGGCTCTAAGTTAATCATTAGTTGATATGGACAACTAAAGTTGTTTTTTACTTCACAATCGTGACCCAATGGTCTTCCCGTGATCTAATGGCCTAGAATTCAACCCTCCATAGATTCACGACAACTATGTATTTACTCCATGAATAAATATT
>ML799602.1:122867-134918 GCA_009831015.1 Picea engelmannii
CTCCTAATACTACTTACCACCTACCCCCCCCCCCTTTGGAATCCTTCAAAACCGCCACCCGATACCACTTACACCCCCACTTAAACCTGTCCTCCACTCACCCTATCGCCTCTTCATACCCCTTTTCTCCCTCCTATCACCTCATCCACCTCTCTGACCACTCTCCCTACACCTCACCTCTCGTATCTACTTCCCCCTCTCACCACATGCCACTTGTCTCCTCATTCCCGATACCATCCACCTCTCTGCCTATGCTTCCCTTCTTCCTACCACTTACACTCTCGCATCCACTCATCCCATATCCTATTTGACACTTATCCCCACGTCATCCTATACGTAACCACTTTCCTCCTCCCAAAATTGTTTTTGAACAGTGATCTTCCGAGGCGATTTCCAGGATAACCAAGGAAAATTTTGAGAAACTAAATGAAATGTTTCTCAACACAAACCAAGGAAAAATAACCTCTTTCAATTTTCTACAGGTGTCACGGATTGGGAGAATCGAGAACATATTTGGGGCATATTTTCAGGATTTATTTGTTGCATGTTTTACACATCTTTTTCAAACACATATCCCAGATAGATGGAGAGGAATTTCATAAAACCGAGAGAGTTTTTTACTCATAACAATCTGATCTACAAAAACCTCCCCCATATTTTAGACAGTTATCTCATATTGTAAGATTCAAAGACCCCTTTGGACCCTATTTTTCATAATTTCAGGGGTAAAAAGTCAAAAGGACAGATGGAAAAGAGAAGAAATTGAAGGCATCCATCAACAACAGATCCCACAAAATAGCCTCAACCACTCAAAATTTATTGTAACCTGTTCAGATTTTGTGGCATAAATCTTTCTGATTTTCTATGATTGCAATAGTTAGTTTAAATTTTCCTAAACTAAATCATGATCAGTTATGACAGGATAGCTTGTAAATAAACTTATAAATACTTCCCACTTCGAAGTATGATGGGTTGGGACCTGCTTGTAGGATAGGATCAATATTGTAAGGCAGCCCACAGAAACACCAATGATCATAATTTAATTTATACATTGCAGCATTGCAGAATTCCTGTGTCAGAGTGTTGTTGATGTCTTTCTCTCTTTGTCAAATGTTTTCTTATGCTCTATAATCATTTCCTGTATATCCAATTCCAATCATTAAAAGAAAGTCAAAAGAATAGAATTTATCTTATATACTATGTCTCTAGCTTTTTAATGATCTGTATGTTTTCATCTAAAACTAAGTGAAGGAATTCTTAACTACTCCTATGCTGAGTGGACTTTCCTATCTTTTCCCTCTTATTCACTTCATTTAATATGAATAGATCCAAAAAATTTACTATCCTGCCCTATAATATTAGCCTGTTAACCTCGTTTTGATCAATTCTAAATTGTGACTCCATTTCCCAATGGCCCTCCTTTGTTGTTCCAACCAACAATCTAAAAAACCAAATACTACACTATCATAACTAGCCTAAAATTCCCATGAAATAAAGCTAAATCTTATAGAGATATCCCTCTCTGAGTCTAGGAGGGCTATATCCTAGACTCCAAAATGGTTTTGTAGTTACCTTTGTCAACTTATTCCTCAGCCTGAGAAATTACAGAGTGCTAATAGAGGGAAGGGAGGGTAGAGAGATATAAAGAGAGAAATGGGGGAAGAGTAGAGGAGAGAGAGGGAGGAGGATATAGTGAGAGTGAGACTAACAACAATGAGAGAGAGAAATAGGTGGTATATGTAGGACATACAGAGAGGAGAGATAGTGGGAGGGAGGGGAAGACACAGAGGAAGGATGGGCATAGAGAGAGAATGTGTGAATGTGAGAGGGGGGGGAGAGCAATACAATGAGGGGGGATTGACAAGGACGAGGTGGAGAGAGAGAGAGAGTCTGATTGTGAAAGGAAGGGGGGAGATAGAGGCAAGGGGGGTAGACAGATATAAAGAGAGAAATGAGGGATATAAGGTGTGTCTAGGAGAGTGTGGGAGGAAGAGAGAGGTAGACAAAGAGGGGAGGTAGAGAGAGGTAGGCAAAGAAGGGAGGTAGATAGTGAGTGTGTTAAAGTGTGGGAGGGAGAGAGAGGAAGACATATAAGGGGGATAAAAAGTGTGTATGTGAGAGTGTGGGAGGGAGAGAGATGAAGCAATAGAGGGGGGATAGAAAGTGTTTGTGCAAGAGTGTGGGAGAGAGAGAGAGGAAGACAAAGAGGGGAGGTAGAGAGTGAGTGTGTTAGAGTGTGAGAGGGAGAGAGAGGAAGAAATATAGGGGGGTCAAATGTCTGTGTGGTAGGGAGAGAGAGAAAGGTATAGAAGGGAAGTAAAGAGACTATGTGACAGTGTGAGAGGGAGAGAGAGGAAACTATAGAGGGGGGTAGAGAGAGAGGTAAATGTAGGAAAGAGGGGTAGATGTAAGAGATATAGAGGATATATAGTGAGATGGGGGGAGAGAGAGAGGGATGAGAGAGAGAATGAGAGAGTGTGTGTGAGAGTGAGAGGGAGGGGATGGAGAGAGAGTGAGACTAATTCTAAGGTGGAGAGAGAGTAAGACTAATTGTGAGAGGAAGGGAGGGTAGAGAGATATAAAGAGAGAAATGGGGGGAGTAGAAGAGAGAGAGGGAGGAGGATATAATGTGAGTGATACTAACAACAATGAGAGAGATAAAGAGTTGGTCTATGTATGACAGAAAGAGAGGATATGTAGTGGGAGGGAGGGGGAGAAATAGAGGGAGGAGGGACCTAGAGAGGGAATGTGTGAGTGTGAGAGGGGGGAGAGAAAGTAAGAGAGGGGGGTGGACAAGGATGGGGTGGAGAGAGAGTGTGAATGACTATGAGAGGAAGGGGGGAGATATAGGTAAGGGGCGGTAGAGAGATATAAAGAGAGAAATGGGGGATAGAAAGTGTGGGTGCGAGAGTGTGGGAGGAAGAGAGAGGTAGAAAAAGAGGGGAGATAGAGAGAGGTAGAAAAAGGATGGAGGTAGAGAGTGAGTGTGTTAAAGTGTGGGAGGGAGAGAGAGAGGAAGACATAGATGGGGGATAGAAAGTGTGTGTGAGAGATTGTGGGAGGGAGAGAGAGGAAGACATAGAGGGGGGATCAAAAGTGTGTGTGCCAGTGTGTGGGAGGGACAGAGAGGAAGACAAAGAGGGGAGGTAGAGAGTGAGTGTGTCAGAGTGTGGGAGGGAGAGAGAGAAAGACACATATAGGGGTAGTAGAAAGTGTGTGTGGTAGGGAGAGAGAGAAAGTCATAGAAGGAAAATAGAGAGAATGTGTGAGAGTATGAGAGGGAGAAAGAGGAAAATAGAGAGGGGGTAGAGAGAGAGGGGTAGATGTAGGAGAGATAGAGGGGAGATAGTGTGACGTGGGGGAAGAGACAGGGATGAGGGGGGGAGAGAGAGTGTGTGAGAGTGTGAGAGGAGGAGAGATAAAGACAATGAGGAGGGTACAAACAAAGAGAGAGGAGGTGGGGGAGAGAGAAAGAGAAAGATGAGGGGTAGAGACAAAGAGGGAGAGGGAGAAAGAGAGGGGGGTAGAGAGAGGGATAGTGAGAGGAAGGGAAGCAGAGAGGGAGACATAGAAGGGGGTAGAGAGAGAAAGAGAGGAAGCGGGGGATACAGAGGGAGACATAGAGGGGGAATAGAGAGATAAAGAGGGGAAAATAGAGTGAGACTGAGACTAACAATGAGGAGAGAGGGAAAGGGTGGAAGAGAGAGGGGAATGAGGGAAAAAGGGGAATAGGGAGAGAGAGAGGGAGAGAGAGGGAGAGTGGAAGAGGGGGGGCATAGAGAGGGAGTGGGTGTGAGAGTCTGAGGCATGTCAAGGTAAGGTCTAACTCTAGGTGTTTTCATGCCTTTTGATGTCTAAGTGTTGCCATGTCTAGGTATTTCCATGTATAGGAGTGTGTGAGAGAGAGAGGGAGATAGACAGGAGGTAGATAGGGAGAGTGAGAGTGATATAGTGAGGGGGTATAGATGTAGGAGAGGGAGGACAAAGATTTAGAAAGAAATTATTTCTGGGAGAACGTGCACGTTCCTAGAGCGTGTGTGCATTCCTAAAGTGTGTGCGCATTCCTAGAGAGAATATGCGATCTTAGAGCATGTGTGTGTTATTTCGAATTCAATTTTTTTGGGTAGGATTGACAAGGTGTATGCTGACTTGGTTGGCTTGGATTTAGGTTCTAGGTGACAAAACTAGTGGTTGGTCTGCAAATTGATAAAAACCTCCATTTTTGTGAATACCCCTCTATATCTCTATCTTTGACGTTATTTTTCTATAGGCTAAACATTTCAGTTGTTGACAAAACTATAGACATAGATCGAGTCGGCTATGCATATTTCAAATATATAGTTATTTTTAAAAATAAATATCGTTTATTATTTTTAATCTATTTTTGTCTTCACCTATATCAAAATCCTAGAATGCATACCTCTCTTATTTCTACTATAACTTTGATAATTTAAAAAAAATATTAAATTAATATTAAAAATTTCCAAAGATACTCTGCACAAGAAAACCAGGTTATCTACAAGTATACAAGTTTTTGGAATTAAATTACATCGTTAAGATAATCAACACTTGCACGAACAAAAACATATACCTTATATTTTGTTGGAAAAATAAGATACCATTGTTAGAAAAAATCAAATTTGACCTAGTTATTCACAATTTCTATGAATAAAAGTTGTATATTCGGAAAGATAATTCAATTTCTTACATTTCATCTTCTTACACCATATTCAAATTCATTGTAAAAGTACCTTGAATAATCCCTCCAAGTTAACAAATTGTTATTTTTCCAAGTTTGCATTGCCACTAATGCATCATGATAGACCATCATTAGCTTGCACTCACCCATATCCATTGCAAACAGAATGCCCCACCCTCTATCTTTACTTTTTCATATAGCACTGAAATATTTACAAGATACTTGGAACTACCAATTTGCAATAGCTTCTATATTGCCTACAAGACCAGGTGTCATATATTCATGTAAGCAATGTTATGCATTATGGTCACCACTTTTCATCAGATTGCAAAAGGATTGCACAATGTAAGGCTAGTCTATCAGCCTTTAGTTAACCAACTAAAACATAGTGAAGTGAGGAGGAGATTAGGGAATCATGAGTAATGCGCTAGTCTGGTGATGATCCCAAGGACAATTTTCATTAGCTGGTGATGATCCCAATGCTGCATGGTGATAATCCCAATGTAGCATCTATATTCCACTCAACTGATCAAACTGAAGTGAAAATTGAAGAGAATATTCTCCCTAGAGGAATATTCTTCCTAAAATATAAGAGATTGAATAATGACTAATAAACAAGGAAAAACCTTAGGAAACATAAGTCCTAGGTGTGTGTGAAGTAATTCCAAAACTTATGACTATAGGAGTCCAGTTAATAATTGAAGCAAGCTCCCTAACATCATTTTCAGTATCCAAGTACAAACTCCAAAAATTTTGCAGTCTCTTAGAAAGAAGTAAGTGAACTAAATATGGTTAGGAATGAAAAATTGTATTTAGAGGAAAATTCTTAAGCTTCTCATGAATGGATTATGATATGAATTGTGCAATGTAGAATTTGACCATTACTTGGGTAGTAGGAGGGAAAAGTGTTCTAAGAAATCCTAGAATAGTCATATCAATAGTTTCATCATAGTCATACCATAAAACTGAGCATATCATACATATAATTTCATGTACTTTTGGGACAAATACACTGGTTTGGTAGGTCTCGTGTTCATGGAAGATACCCATATTATATTTCATCAAAGATTGGATAAAATAATGATGTTCATGTACACCTAATTGTCTGAAATTGGTTGCTAGGGTTTCTTCGTTAATAACTTGACCATCATTGAATTCAGAAGCCCTAAGCATATGAGAAATAGTTTCGGTCTTAATATCAAAAAATAATGTTCCATACTTAGTTTCAAAGCTTCTGGTAGAAGCATTGTGTCTCTGTGCACACCAATGCACATATTCATGGAAATTATACACTTGAGAGACAAGAAATAGGGCCAGGTTTGAACCCCAAGTATTGAAAAGATCATTCAACTTTGTATACCTAGTTTGGGCCAGTTTATGTAGTTCAAATAAATCAAATGAGACCTTAGGATCGAAGATCTAGGCATCTCTATCATCTAAACAGACTTATGCATTCAGTATGGTTTTTGGTTGATTTTCTTTTGTAAGCTTTGACATTTTCCTAATCAAGTAATAACAAAGGTATATGTGATCTTACCCGAAATATTTGACTATCACAAATTTTAGGTTTACTAGTGAAATTAGCGATAATATTGTTCTCTGACAAAGATTCCACGTTCTCATAACAGTAACAGTCGAATATGTAGAAGAAAACAAATGAAAAATGGTTTTTTGGGATTTGTTTTATTAAACTATTTATAAACATGATTAATTAAGCTAAAATCAAGACTAATTACAAATATTTAAATGGAAACATGATTATTTACCTGAAAACTAGTGGTTTGTTTCAAAATGGAGACTAGTTTCACTAAATGCACTGCACACGATGATAAAATGGTATTGAGAGTAGTTTGTTAAGTCACAAGGTGGTCTATCGTCCTGACACATTTCTCTGGTGGTATTTCTTGGTGATGTCACCTCACACGAGAGTAACTCTATTAAAGATCGTTTAAGTTGAAACATGAACACCATTGATCATCCGTTCCTTTCAGATCTATGATGTATGTCATATTTCCAGCAAGGAATTTGATTCTTTTTATGTTTCTAAATAAATTGGAAGTGTATTGTACAGGAACGTTAGTCCTCAACTGTCGGATCCAGAGAGAAGGCAGTGGGATTGTCAAATCATATTCGTCAAAGAGGAGAGTGAGGTATCGATATCGACCGTCGATCGTTGATCATATTTAAATCAAAGATCCTTAATTCTCATTGACCGAGTAGACAAATTGAAATCATCATAGTCAATCAGAGACAAGAAAAGATCCAATGGTGCAGATCCATAACACATATTGAAGTTGCTTGATCGTTAATTTTTTGGAGAGGTCGCGCTTTATATCTGGACCGACGGTTGATTTGGTGACATGTCTTTCCAGGATTAACGCATGCAGTGGACAAGATGTTAACATGCCACCATGTTGGAGATGCGTGAACCATTGATCACAACGGTTGATTAAAACACAACCACTAGATCGTCCTTCCATTGGAATATTCAATGGATAAAGATCTACGCCTAGGATTAAGGATCTATGGCCAAGATTTGGGTGTGGGATTAGACCAGGGTCACAACCTTCGATTGTATGTTGAAGGAAGTAAGCCTTGGGAAAAAACAAATTGTGTGTTAGGAGACAGACCTACCCCTTGGTCCTATCATGTTAAAGGAGAAAAAGGGATTTTCCAAGGAACCCGCAGAAGAAAAGACTAATTAGAGGAAGCCATTGTAGCATTAGTACAACTAGGTTGTCAAGACAATGTCATGAAGTTCCTACGAACTTCCTTTGAATTACATTGAATGATACCAGGGTATTGTCTAACAATGTTTAAAGTTTATACCATGGAAATTGTTGCATTCCATTTTTTTAGCATTGGCCTTGGCACCTCAAGAAGACAAGTAAGCATTGAAACCAAATATGAATAGAATGTGCTAGAGTATGTCCAATCTTCCCTCCCATGCATAGTCCACCAATCAGTAGAAATATCATCCCTCCCTCATTTCTCTATGGAAGCCTAGTTAATAAATCCAACCCTCGACCTTAGCAGAAACCTCCACATCGGGTGATTGTTGTCAGAATTGAAGTGCACTGAGATAGGGTGAGATAGACTCACTGAAACCTAGTAGAAAAAGGGGTTAAACAACTCGATTATAGGACCAAGGTAGCGCCTCCAAATTTCATATAAAATCACCAATCAAATTCAAGTTACCCCTTGTCAAATGAATCTTCCTCCTATTTATATCTTTTCCTTAGTGTGATTTCTCCTTGAAGGTTAAAGTTATCCCCCTAGTTTTGAGGCTAGAATCAGGTTGGTTCTCTTGTAAATGGTGGATAAAGTCGACTCAAAAAATATTATTATTAAGTTGTATCATCATATTTTTATTTAGTTTGTACATGCGTCTCCCCCTTACCCCTATGGCTTAGGGGGATCCGCCTAAGCCAGTGCATCCCTCCCCTCTGGGGGTCATTTGGGAGGGTACATGACATCTATATCCTAGCTAAGGTATTTTTTTAGTTCTTCTTGGAAGAAGAAAAGCATTTTCATTAAGTGATATCCCGTGGCCCTTGAATGTGCCAAAACACCTTAGTCATTTTTACTAAAAAACATGAATAATTTTCCACTGAAGAAGCCTACACATTGTATTAACTAGTCTAGGTGGAAGTCCGATGGATTCCTATACAATTACAATATGTTATTGGAATAAAACTCTTCCCTAATTGGCAAGGCCATATGCCATGAGATGCCTCGTTTCCACTCTAAATGGATGAATAAAGATCAAATGAATTTCATGATGCCCTCTATTAGTGGATACTAATTTTCTTCTTAAGCTTGTTGTTTTGCTAAAAGACTGTTTTTTTCAGCATTTGACACTCGCTAATTGTTTGTGTCATTTGATGGAATTTTATAGGATGTACAACCAAACATGTATTTTTCGTATCTTCCTTCATCAAGTGAGGGAAGTTCAGGCAGAATAGAGGTCGAAAGAGAGACATCTAGTAGGTCTAATAGGCGGAGAGCAATTAGAGGTGAGAAGATCAGAAGAAAATTCGACAGATGCATGGAATTGTTTCTTTCTAAAGGGGAGTCATGTTCTTATGATGATGAGAGCATAAACGACATCGAGGTGCCCTTGAGGTACAAACATCTAGTGAAATGATGGGTATCCAAGGATCTTCCTCAAATAAACATTGATTTTTGCGTCAACGAAAGGATATACTGCATTGCTCCATCGTCATTACATGGTTTGGGGATATTTTCAATGGATGGCATAAAGGTCTATTACGAAGGAATAACTTAATTGATGGAGTATGTTGGACCCTATTACATATACAACTATTGGATATGGCTATTCCAATATACAAAATGTATGTGGAGATATGGCGTGGATGCAAATTATATATAGCTAAAAGACAATGATCAACATAAAGTATCATCTATGTATATTTATGGAAGGCCAAAAACAATGGGGAATATTACATGGTTTATAAACAATACATGACCCGCGACAACAAATAAGCAACCCAATTGTGTATTTGAGGGGCGTGATGGAAATCATGTATTTGTATTTGCAATAAAATCAATAGCTCATGGGGAGGAGCTGTTGATTGATTACAATTTGAATAGAATAGATACACACATTGCTATTATGGGGGCGATACATATACTATTTTACCCAACCTATAATCAATGACTTATATTTTATGATTATCATTTACTATAATATATTGTCATGTGTTCTAAGTCACTGCAATGTCCACACAAATCACTCCTTTTGTTCTTTAGTCACTCTTTACTTTGATGTTTTTAGCATGCCATGTTTTTGTCCCATGCCTAGTATTCATGAACTAACTTTATTTTGCATACATTTTCCCAGGGTGATAGGGGGAAGGAACTATCCTTAGCATGGTCTACACCTCCTTCTGAGGAAGACCTTACCGAAGAAGCAATTTATGCATCTACCACCCCTATGGAAACAACAAATAAGCTTGTTAAAAAATTAAACATGGAACTCACTTATTTGATTATGACTGAATCACGGAAACAAGAGAAAGTGAAATAATTAAATTCCCAATGCATCAGATTCACCAATATGGGGTAAGAAACATATCTAATTATCCCATTTATTTATTTAGGATTTTAATTTTTATACTCATGCAAGTCCTTTATAAAAAACTCATTATTTTTACAGGTGTTTTTGCAGGTAATAGATCATGAGTATGTGTGTGTAGAGCCTGGTGTTGGTACCAGCATCGTTAGTAAACTAAAACCACATCATACTAGTATCCATATTGATAAACCCGCCAATTTCAATGTCGTTAGTGCACCCCCTCACACGCCAGAATGTGAAGGGGATCTTGTGGATGCAGAAGGTGACATTGGAAATATTGAAGCATGATTTCCTAGATCTTCCTGTGTCACTATAAAGAGAACACTATTGATTACCTTTTTGGTAGATGATGACATGATCCCCATGAAAATACAAAGGCTTCCAGTTATTTAAGAATTAAGTGTTTTAATTACTATGTACAATTTAATTGAAATTTCTATATAATGTGTGATTATTTTAAACTAACGATAATATCATTTTGCGGGAAACAATATTATTTATAAAGGCGTGAATGAGTTGACTTTGGATATGTTTGGGGCCACCATACACACAAGGTGGAATCTCCAAAGTTCCATTTTAAAAGATCAACTCATTAACAATTTGGTTGGCATGTTCGGTGAAGGAACCTTCAACAAATCCTCAGTCACCTCAAAAGAAGGTGAACATTTAAAACATCCACGAGACCAATATAGGGTTCATCTACAAAATAAGCCTAAGTATGAGTTTCCTCCAACTATTCTAGAGAGGGAGTGGAAGGCCCTAATTGATTATGCAAAGGAGAAGATGCTCTAAAAACAAAGGAAAGACACCACCCTACTCAAGAAGGTATGTGACACTTCTAATAATGTAATTATGATGCTTTATTTTCATTGTGACATCTAATTACGGTTTTGAAAATTTTCAATACAGAGTCCTAGACACATCCAAAGCCACCGCGACCAAGGGAGAAAAACATTGGAATCACAAACTTGGCCTGGGTGGTTACTCGAAACTGTGCAAAAGAATTGTAAGTACAAAAAAATCAATTGCATCCAAATAATATATCGTTAAATTTTTTTAATTAGTTGCACAGAAGAAGAAAAAATCATGTTGATATGAAGAATTGCATCTATTGGAGTTCAAAGAAGCTCCAACACTGGCAGACCTCAAGCTTGCTTTCGAAAAAGGCTATGATGTTGTGGTTGAACGCAAAAAAACATTGCGGCAAACACAACCTTCCATCACTGAAATAGATACACAGGTACATAAAATCAACCAAGATTATTTAATTTTTTTTACTTGTACAATCTATTGATTATTGTCAATTGGGTTTAGCCTAGGTGGTTTATGCGGAGGAGTGTTTCCCTCTTATTCCTTGAAGTGACATGTTGTGCCCTTAATGGGTCTATTAGATTCTCTTGTTGTTGAGCTCCAATATTCTGAAAATGCTCAACCCTCCCATGTTCTCTCGCAGATTTGGGGGAGGTATTACGTGGATGTAGTGAGTACCAATGGTGTCTTGAACCACATGGTATAAAAAAAATAAAAAAATAAAAAAATAAAATTTATTGATTATTATTCTCGGCCATAAAGTAATGTGTTTGTTTTTATTAAGCAGGATGCAACCAATGAAGAAACAAATGTCCCCACTAGTGGGACAGAGCCAAGTGATGGTGGAGTGCCACACAATGAAGGTGGTGTGCAACTCGATATTGGAAGTATTTCATGTTGTATGTATTATAATTAACAACATTTATTTGAAAACATTGTATTGATTATAAACTTTCATGTTTCAACTCCAGAGCATGTAGAGGATGAGGGCAGACAAGAAGAGGAACATATTTCCACATCCCAAACTACTCTGCTTTCCTCCACTACTGAAGAAGGTAAAGAACACTCTAATGCTATTTTTATTAATGAAATACTTGTAATAATAATAATAAACAATACTAATTTAACAATTCTTTCTTATTGCAGTAGATGATCTGCGCCCCCCATTGCAGTAGCTTGGACGTCGTGAGTACACTATGAGGTCATCAGTAAGACGTGGAGGGGCCAAACAAACTGGAGGGAAAGAAGGAATTGAATACGTCCTTGCTAAATACATTTTTAAAATGAAGAAACAAAAAAAGAAATGATTGTAATATAGTTATATAATTAGAAACATACTGAACCATATTTTTGATGATAAATGTTTTTGAGATGAAGAATATTACATCTATGTTAATGAATTAATGTTATATGTTAATGGATGTTATATGTTATATGTTATATT
>ML799602.1:138764-154206 GCA_009831015.1 Picea engelmannii
AGTGGGGAGGGGTAGATGTATGATAGAGAGAGAGAGATAGAGAGAGAAAAGAGATAATGGGAGGGAGGGGGGGAGAAGGAGGGAGGGAGGAAGGAGTGGAGAGAGAGAGAGTGTTGGCACAGGGGCAGACCCAGGGTTCAATGATACAACAATGCACCAACAAAAACCCTAACTATCATCCCTTTTGGCAACACCTGCGAAGAAGATGAAGTCTCACTCGAGGTAGAGGCAGGGGTGGTTGCAGGACTCAAGTGTCTGCAACCTTAGCTGGGACACAAATCTGTGATTATACAGCTTAATAGAGAACTTAGCACCGTCAGTTCCACAATATATAATCAATAACCACTTCACTGGTAAGACAAAACTTCACAGTATCCACACTAATCTACTGTATTAAGCACTTAGCATCAATAAATAGGTCAGATCTAACTGATCAAGCACTGAGGATATTCATGTATATCGGATCTAACATTCTACACATCATTAGCACTGAGAATAAACAGATCTATCTAATCATATCAAAGAACTTAGCAAAAGGAGACATAAACACATAAAGACATGCACAAAGAAAGCTAACACAGTGTTTATGTGGTTCACCCCCACCCTGGGGCTACGTCCACCAACTCTTCTTCTTTATTGTCTTCGGTCAATCGGTTACAAGCACAGAGCCTCAAGAACCCTTACTCCACACAACACAGAATATATGCGTAGCTCGCTAGATCCTTCTTCCTTGCGTTGTATCACAAAGCCTTCTATAGTATCACACAAGGACTTGCACTAAGCTCTGCAAGTCTACAGAGAATGCACAAAACCTTGATCACACAGATCCAACTCTTGGCAATTAGCCTACATCACATAGATATATTATTCGACTCCTTCTTACATTGCCTATCCTTCTATTTATACATACAAAATAGGCCTAAACATGGGTAAACCCATGGGCTGACATCTCAATCCCATTACATATTCCCAAAAACCCAAAAAGGGGCCGAGATCCCATGATCTTCGCTTCGTCTTGTTCTCTTCCTTCGACAGGGTGTCGAAGTCCCAAAATAGGTCAACATGACCAAGAAACTCCCAAAACTTGGTCAAGGGCCAACATGACCCCAACACTCACCTGTGACTCATCCCGAGTCACTCTGGTCTGATCAATTCTACCTCAAACGCCTTGAGCTTGGCCCGAGCTACTTCGAATTGTTGCTTTATTATGGCATCTTTCTCGGTGAACTCCAGGATCACTGCGTCATTTACTGGTCCTTCCAAACGTTGTTCTGCTATGAGGACAACCTGGTCTAGATCTTCTCCTTGGCTCTCGATCTCAAAAAATAACAGGCATGCCTTATCTTGCACAGGTTGGATTCATTGAGTGACTTACATCACTTTTATTTGAAGAATATGAATCTACTGCTGAGATGTGCATTGTTCGTGAGGTCTCTTCATTCTATCTACTGCTGACAGGGCCTTTAGCTGCGCCTATAGTATATCCGCATGTTTTTTTTCTTCCTAGAGCTGCGACTCCAACACCTATAGTTTTGGATTCTCTGTAAGGTTTTCATATGTCTGGGTGCTCTGGTTACTTAGCTTCTTGCACTCCAAGGAAAGAGCTTTTAATCTGTCCACTGTGATGAGGGCAGTTGCTTCCCTTTGGTCTCGTACATATTGAGGGGTCTCGGGCACTGTGCAGAGCTCCAAGTCTGCTATACGTTGTTGGAGTTGTTGGATTAATTCTTCGAGTTGTGCCACCTACGGTGGAACTCGTTATTCTACCTTTACTTTGATGACTATCATAGAGCGAAGTGCTCTGTGAACCCTTTCCTGTACTTTGAGTTGCTCTGCGAACAACTGTTCCTTTTCTTTATGAATCTGGGTTTTTTCTTCATCAAACTTTGCTTGCATGGCAAGCTTCTCTTATTCTACATTACTGCGTTGTTCTAGTAGGTCTCCCTGTGCTTGTGTCAAATCCTGGGTGGCTTGCATTGTCTCCTCCTATGCTCGTTGAAGGTGAGCTTCGACTGTATCAGTAATATGGTGTAGTTGAGCTGGCTCATCGCCTAGTTCTATTGTTCTTGTTGTCAGAGGCACGACAGAAACTGCACGGCTGGACTGTAGTGCCTCCTGCACTTCTTGAAGTTCAACCTTGATCTGACTGATCACCTCCTCCTGCTTGGCTTCCTGCTTCTCTGCTATCTCCAACGAAGCATCGTTTAGTGCAGCGACGATGAAGTCGACGTCATATGAGGTTAGGGTGGTCTGAAATTTAGTCCTTGTTGCCTTCACTTTCTTATGGGATGTAGGTTTCGGGGGGGAAACCTTCCTTTTCTTGGAGGGGTCCTCTTCATTTCTAGGTAGTGTGACCTCACCTTTCTTTTGTTCGACTTCGGTGACATCTATCTCTCTGCCATCGCCTCCTTTCTCAGGTGATATAGAAGCAATCTTCATCGAGGTACTGTTGATATCTTGAGCTTCTTTAATGCAGACCCCCGACCCTTGGGCCATGATCCACACAAGATCATTCTATATTCTCCTCGAACCAAAGCGGCTCCCTCGGATCCCTATTGGAACCTCACGAATCCAATCCACAGGTCCTTCATGAAAACCCTCCCTATACAACTTAACACCAGGCCTTGAGCCTTACATCTCCATGTGACCACAACCGGGCCTTAGCGCAAGAACCTTTTGAAACTCGTGAGTTCATGATTTGAAGACCCTCAACTTCTCTTTCTCCAAATGCCGATACCCGAGATGCACTACTTGCAACTCACGACTTCATGAGTTGGAGTGTTGAGCCCTCGTGCTCCTCCTTTGTGAAATACTGAAGCACGATAAGTCAGCGATGGGTTGACCCCTTCCAAGCTGACGCATGTACGCCACCTATCGCATACTTCTGCCTTTTCTGTTCACTCTATGTTTGTGCCACTTGTCAACCATGCAGTCCCCACCTAACAGATGTGACACATGTTTGCACGAGCCCTCGACGCTCGGCACTTCGCAACTTCTACAGTCGAAAAGAAATCCTTTCAACCCTGAACCCCCGATACGCGATACCATGCGGAGGTTCTGATCCAAAGGTTCTCTCGTGGCTTGGATCCAATGGTCTGGATCTCCTTCCCTGCTCCTCGTGACTCGAGACTTTGGGAAACCAAGAATTTGGTCTTCCCTCCAAACTCACAGACCCCAAGTTCGCGAAATGATCCAACAACATGGGTTGAAATGAGATCAATGGCTCATATTGAACCATGATCAATGTTTGACATTGATTCTTGATATTAGGGTGGTGATTTCATCCAACTCCTAACCGCCTTACAACTCCACTAGATCCTACGGTCCTCGCGATTTCGTGAGATCCCCACGGAGAATTCTGACCACCCGATTCACTCCTCAATGGCTTATGCCCAACGAATGAGTTTTCTCCATCCTGAACTTAATTTCTATGCGACGGTTTCGATCTCCATCTCCCTTTGAACACTTCAAAGGTGTTATCCCTCCTAAACTTTCACTTTCAAACTCAAGCCTCCAAAAAGAGCCTTGCTCGCACTCCTTGCGAAAAACTTCCAAATAACCTCCGATTATTTGAGTCTTCGACCCTATGCACTTTTTGCAACAGTAGTCCTTCAACTTCCCCCTTGGTTGATAAGTTCTAAGACTTCCACCATCCTGCGCACACCTTGCATGGCTCCATGCTTCTCCTGCACTTATGTTGGTATGAGAACAACGATATCTCCCCTGAGCTCTCTGAGATAAAACTCAGACCCTCGTCAACGCACACCTTGCAGATGTTCACTTCACTCCTTGCAGGAATCCTCAGGGAGAGAAACAATTGAACCTCATTCTACTTCTCTTTCTGACTTCATGCATTCAACATGAAATCATACATATGACACATCATTGAGATAAATTCATAACAGAGAAACAAAACAACTGTAAACATACCATTTAACAAATGTAAATAGTAAGCATCGTAACACCATGAAAATTGAGTCAAAGTTTCATATATTAACTCAAGTGCTCCTGTACATAGGTTCTTCTCTACATCTCTTTGCTACAACTCTATAGCTTATGAATTCTGAATGATAATAATGTTCCCCCTTCAATGATACAAGGGTGAGGGTGTCGATATCCATTTTCCCTCTTACACTTCTAAACTATCTAATCTATTAAATCAAATCTACCTACTTTCATTAAACAGACTTAAATTCCTATTACATCCGACATATGAGAGTAATTTCTCCAGATATGTTCATATCTCCAAGACATAAATGTTAGTACGCTTCTCCTAGCTATTACATTAATGCTTCAGATTTCAAAATTAAAAACGTTTTCATAAAAACGTGCCCTTTTTTTCATCTGCGCGTCCAGTTGTTCCTTTGGCTAGGCGCGTGCTTTGGCTTTGTACGATGCTCCTGCATCATACTCCCTCGCTTGAAAATTTTCATGAACTCCTGTTCATGAGCTCTTGCACGGTCTATCCATGCTTTTGAATTTTTGCTTCATCCACCCAGCTGGAATCTTCAACTGGATGTCCCTTCCACTTGACCAAGTATTCAAAATACTCATTTCTCCTGGTCTTTCTACTAATCCTCTTGTCAATTATACTTTCCATCTCTGGCATGTCAGCTATAGGCATTTGTTTTGTCCATTAAACCTCTTTATGTTCCTCCTCTGCTCCTTCTTCTTCAGCTCTATAAGGGTACAAATCCGCAACATTGAATATCGGTGAGATTCTGACCCCATCGAGTAATTCAATCTCATATGTGTTTGCCCCAAATTTTCTTATGACTTTGCATGGTCTAATCTTTTTCATCTTCAGTTTGTTATATGTTCCCCTTGAGAACCTGTCCTTCCTCAGATGTGCAAGAATTAGATCACCAACTTCAAATTGAAGTTCTTGCCTGTGTTGATCTGCTCTCTGCTTGTATTCTTGACTTGTACTCTGCAATCGCTCCTTAACTCGGCTATGAAGCTCCTTCATCCCTTCTACAAAGTCCTCTACACTAGCACTCCTGAATTCATTTTGTTCCAAATCTTTCAATTTAGAAACTCCCCTTGGTTGCATTCCATATACAATTTAGAATGGACTCTGCCCTGTGCTTCTATTGAGTGAATCATTGTAAGTGAATTCCGTCTATGGCAGAATGTGATCCCATTGATTGTGGTGTTTAGTCACTAAGCTCCTCAACAATTCTCTCAAGCTCCTATTTATGACCTTTGTCTGTCCATCCATCTAAGGATGATACGCTGAGCTAAAATACAAACTTGTCCCCAACTTCTTCCATAAGGTCCTCCAGAAATGTCCTACGAACTTGGTATCTCAATTAGACATGATACTCTTTGGCAAACTGTGAAGTTTGATGACTTCCTTAAAAAACAAGTTTGCAATATGGGTTGCGTCACTGGTTTTCTGGCATGGTATGAAATGTGCCATTTTTGAAAATCTGTCGAGTAACACAAAGATTGAATCATATCCTCTCTATTTCCTTGGCAGTCCCAATACAAAATCCATGCTCACTGTGTCCCACGACCTTTCAGGTATGGGTAATGGTTGGTATAACCCTGTGTTTTGCCTTTTTCCCTTCGTGTGCTGACAAATTCTGCACCTATCCACAAATTTCCTCTCATCCGTTCTCATCCCTGGCCAATAATATGAGCTATTCAACTTTGAGAACGTTTTATCATGACCGAAGTGTCCGACCAATCCTCCACTATGTTTTTCCTTCAACAAATTCTCCCTCATGGAGCATTTTGGAATACATAGTTGATTTCCCCTGAAAAATAATCCATCCTGGATCATGTATTCAGTCCATTGGATTCTGTCTCTAAGAATTGGACTCTCAGATGCCTCATATGCCTCCTTGAAGTCTAGATCATCCCTATACATTTCTTTAAGTTTATCAAAACCCAAAGTCATGACTCTGAATTCCTGCGTAAGCAAACATTTTCTGCTCAAAGCATCAACAACTTTGTTAGCAGTTCCAGAAATATGCTTAATCACAAAAGTAAAATTCTGCATGAATTCAATCCATTTAGCATGTTTTTGGTTCAACTTCTCTTGTCGAGTCACGAATTGTAAAGCGTGATTATTGATGTACAAAACAAACTCCCTAGGAACCAAATAGTGTCTCCATTTCTTTAGTGCTTGTATGATTGCATAGAATTCTTTGTCATACGTGGAGTACTTAATCTTTGCTTCATTTAGTTTTTCACTAAAGTACGCAATCGACCCGTCGTCTTGGCTCAAGACCGCTCCAATTGCAAATCCACTCGCGTCACACATGACCTGGAATGTCTTGTTGAAATCTGGCAAAACCAAAATTGGTTGCTCAGTGATCTTCTTCAGCAGCTTGAAGCTCTTTTCTGCTTCCTCCGTCCAGTGAAAAGATTTATGTCCTTTCTTCACCATATCCATCATTAGTGCGCTAATTCCACTTAATTTTTGGATGAATTTTCTGTAGAAGCTAGCCAAACCATGGAATCTTTGTACTTCAAACACGCTCTTCGGTGATGGACAATTCTTAATCGCTTCTATCTTTTCCGGATCCATCTTCAACTCGTTTGCAGAGACAACAAAACCCAAATAAATGAGTTATATCCTCATAAATGACGATTTCTTCATATTGATCAGCAATTTCTCTTGTTGTAATCTCCTCATTACTGCAGCTATATGCTTTAAGTGTTTTGCTTCTGTCATGCTGAAAATTTATATATCATCAAGATATACAATGACGAATTTTCCAATGAAATCCTTCAGGACTTCATTCATCAACCTCATGAAAGTACTGGACACATTCGTTAAGCCAAATGGCATGACAAGCTATTCATATATCCCTTCATTTGTCTTGAATGTTGTCTTCCATTCATCACCTTCTCTCATTCTAATCTGATGATATTTGCTTTTCAAATCAATCTTTGAAAAAAAACTTTGCTCCACTCAAGCAATCCATCAATTCATCCATCCTTGGCAATGGAAATATGTATCTGATGGTAATATTATTAATTTCCCTTGAGTCTGTGCACATTCTCCAGCCTCCATCTTTCTTTGCGCTGAGAACTGTCAAAAAAACGCATGGACTCAAGCTCTCCCGAATCAATCCTTTGTCCCTTAAGTCCTGGACCTGTCTCTTAACTTATTCATTTTCCTGTGGCATCAATCTGTACGTTGCTTTTTTTGGTAAACTGTCTCCAAGTATAAGATCGATATGATGACTTATACTCCTGATAGGTGGCAACGAACAAGGTAGTTCATCCACTACTATATCAACAAATTCTTCCAGCAACTCCTGAATTTCTTCTGGTAGATCATTTATTCTCGTACTGGTCAAAGCAATTTTGGGCTTCCTGACCACAATAAATTGTGTGTCTTTCTTCTTCTTAACCTCATTAAGAAGTTCCTTCCCAGTCATGAGAAGTATAGTGTTTCTCATCTATGTTTTCACCTCTTGGTTCTTAATAGGTAGCAACATGTGTGTCCTACCATTTTTCTCCAGGGTGTACATGTTCTTTCTCCCATCATGAACCACGTTTCTATCATATTTCCATGGTCTACCCAGCAATAGATGACAAACATCCATGGGAATGACATCACATAATATTTCATCTTTATATCCTCCTATTTTAAATTCAACTAAACACTATTTAGTGACATTTACCTGATGTCTTTTTTGTAGCCACGAAATTTTGTATGGGCTTGGATGTACAACAGTCTCCAGCTCCAGATTTTCTACCATCTTTGTAGATACGAGATTGTTTGTGTTACCGCTGTCCACTATGACCTTGCATACTCTATCCTTAGTTTTGCAAGCAGTCCTAAATAGATTGTTTCTTTGGGATGGGTTCTCTACCTCCTTCTCCGGCTTCAAGAGAACTTTCCTCATCATCAAAGATCTTTTGCCCTCAGCATCTTCTGCCTCAACATTTCATCCTTGAGCTTCGGTAATGTGAGTTTCACAACCATATTTCTTCTTATCTAGACACTCATAGCATTTATGTCTAATTTTTTCACAGACGAAGCATTTCACTTCACCTCCTCTACCTCTTCCTCTTCCTCTGGATCGAGGAAAAGTATTTATATCAACATATTGCCTTCTTTGTGAGCTTCCTCCCCTCTCATGTTGAGTTTGAGGTTTCTTCTCCTCTTCCTTAGGTTTATGAGTTCTGTCTTGGGCAATTGTCTTGCCTTTGCTTTGATTTCTACCTTGGCCTCTTTGATCTTTCTTCCGGCTCAGCTTCTCTTCAGCTTTCAAAGCCATTTGATAAGCATATTCCACATTTCGAATGGTCACCATGATCATCTCATCTTGAATGTCATATCGCATACCATTCATGTACCTAGCAACTTTTTCATTATCGCTTTCCAAATGACCTGCTCTGATGTTTATCCTGTAGAATTCTTCAGTGTATTCTTTCACTGACATCAGATTCTTTCTCAAATTCTGCATCCTTCAAAACATAGTGATTTGATAATCCCTGGGTATAAACTTGGCTTTCATCTTTGCAACCATTCTATCCCAGTTTTTTATTTTTTGCTTACCCTTGCAGTGTCTGTCAGTCTGCAACTCATCCCACCATAGTGTTGCATGCCCTTTAAGTCTAGTAATGACATGTTTGACTTTCTTGTCTTCCTTTAAATCCTTGTAATCGAAGTATTTGTCTAGAGCTCTAATCCAGTCTAGAATATCTTCAACATCCAAGTTGCCTTCATACACTGGAATGTCCATTTTTTCCCTAGCACCTATCCTTGCAACAGCCCTGAATAGGTGTTCTTTTGCAGCATCTTTGACTACAACTTCTTCTCCTTCATTTACAGCTTCATTTTCACTTTCAACTTCATTGATATCCCTAGCATCAACTGTGCACCTTTTTGTTGTCTCCATAGCATCAAGTCTGGCACATAACTCACACATTTCTCTTTCCACTGTTGGATCAGGTATTTTCCTGTCTCTTCTTCTCGGCGGCATGGCTGTAAAATTTTCTCCCTTCTCTCTACTATAGAAAGCAAAGAATATTTTGTATGCTTTGATACCACAACTAAAACAGACCCCCGACCCTCAGGCCGTGATCTGCACAGGATCGTTCTAAATTCTCTTCGAGATGAAGCAACTCCCTCGGATCCCTATTGGAACCTCATGAATCTGATCCACAGGTCCTTCATTAAAACCCACCCTGCACAACTTAACACCAGGTGCGAGCCTTACATCTCCATGCAACCACAACTAGGCCTTAGCGCAAGCGCCTTTTGCAACTCGCGAGTTCATGAGTCGAAGACCCTCGACTCCTCTTTCTCCAAACGTCGATACCCGAGATGCAATACGGGTATGGCTCCTCCTTGTTAGTGCCTTCCACACATAACCACCGGCTAGGGATAAGTGCTAGCACTACTTGCAACTCGTGACTTCGCGAGTTGGAGTGTTGAGCCCTCGTGCTCCTCCTTTGTGAAATCCCAAAGAAAGATAAGTCAGCGATGGGTTGACCCCTGCCAAGGTGACGCATGTACGCCACCTGTCGCCTAATTCCACCTTTTTTGTTCACTCTATGTTTGTGCCACCTGTCAACCATGCAGTCCCGACCTAACGAATGTGACATGTGTTCGCACGAGCCCTCGGCGCTCGGCACTTCGTGACTTCTGTAGTCGAGAAGAAATCCCTTCAACCCCGAACCCCCAATACGTGATACCACACAGAGGTTCTGATCCAATGGTTCTCCCGTGGCTTGGATCCAACAGTCTGGATCTACTTCCCTATTCCTCGCGACTCGGGACTTCGCAAAACTAAGAATTCGATCTGCCCTCCAAACTCACGAACCCTCAGTTCGCGAAATGATCCAATGACATGGGTTGAAATGAGATCAACGGCTCATATTGAACCACGATCAATGGTTCACGTTGATTCTTGATATTAGGGTGGTGAGTTCGTCCAACTCCTAACCACCTTATAGCTCCACTGGATCCTACGGTCCTCGCAATTTCGCGAGCTCTCCATGGAGAATTCTGACCGCCCGATTCACTCCTCAATGGCTTATGCCCAACAACTGAGTGTTCTCCCTCCTGAACTTAATTTCTATGCGACGGTTTCGTTCTCCGTCTCCCTTTGAACACTTCAAAGGTGTTATCCCTCCTGAGCTTTCACTTGCAAACTCAAGCCTCCAAAAAGATCCATGCTCGCACTCCTTGCAGCAAACTTTCAAATAACCTCTGATTATTTGAGTCTTCGACCCTGTGCACTTTTTGCAACAGTAGTCCTTCAACTTCCCCCTTGGTTGATAAGTTCTAAGACTTCCAGTAGCCTGCGCATAGCTTGCACGGCTCTATGATTCTCCTACACTTCTGCTGGTATGAGAACAACTATATCTCTCCTGAGCTTTCTAAGATAAAACTCAGAACCTCGTCAACGCACACCTTGCGGAAATTCACTCCACTCCTTGTAGGAATCCTCAGGGAGAGAAACAATCGAACCTCATTCTACTTCTCTTTCTGACTTCATACATTCAACATGAAATCATACATACAACACAGCATTGAGATAAATGCATAACAGAGAAACAAAACAATTGTAAACATACCATTTAACAAATGTAAATAGTAAGCATTGTAACACCATGAAAATTGAGTCAAAATTTTATATATTAACTCAAGTGCTCCTGTACATGGGTTCTTCTCTACAGCTCTCTGCTACATCTCTACAGCTTATGAATTCTAAATGATAATAATGTTCCCCGTTCAATGATACAAGGGTAAGGATGTATGTATCTGTTTTCCCTCTTACGCTTCTAAACTGTCTAATATATTAAATCAAATCTACTTACTTTCATTAAATAGACTTAAATTCCTATTACATCCGACAGATGAGAGTAATTTCTCCAGATCTATTCATATATCCAAGACAGAAATGTAAGTACGCTTCTCCTAGCTATTACATTAAAGCTTCAGATTTCAAAATTCAAAACGTTTTCATAAAAACCTGCCCTTTTTTTCATCTACGCGTCCAGTTATTCCTTTGGCTAGGCGCATGCTTTGGATTTGTACGATCCTCCTGCATCATTCTTCATCTTTCTTGGTCTTTCTTGGTCCATTTTTATCATGCACAGGTTCTAGAATATCTATATCATAGATCTCAGTGGGATCTGTTGAAATGAGGAGGTCCACCGACCACTCCTTGGTGATTTCTTCCAAGTCATCCTCTGTCATCTTGTAGTATGATTGTAGTTGTTGTTTATGCTCATCAGCGCATGCTGTGATATAGATGAAATGGTGGTCCGCGCTGAATTTCATCAATGGCCTGAACTTGTGGAGTGTGTTCGAGGTTATACGAGGAATAGACTGGATTGCGGTCTTCAGTTGGTTGTAATAAGTGTGGAATACGACGTTGGATTGCCACTTCTTGTTCATGTCATTGAAGTACCACAACATACTGAACTTCACAGCCAGTGGTTCAAAGGAATCGATGTCCGGGAAGGTTGCACCTTCCGACATCTCCCATGCGATGAAAGTGATTAGGATGAGAAGACAATTGAAGTGGAACTCATACCCTTGGTCGTGCACTTCTCTACAGTCCAGTTCTAACTAGTTCACCAAGTATTTGGCCCAATTCATATGTAGGCCCTCTGCGCACTTCCCTGTGAGGTCGACTACAAATCTAGTCACTTGGGTGGGCCGGTTCTTGCGAACTAATTTCCCTACGATCAATTGATAGGCGAGGCGCACTACACCGCTCTGGATAGAGGCTACCTTGTAGCCTCACGTTCCCTTCTCTACATCTCCGTACATATCCTTTATCCTCTGGGCGAGAGCACGATCTGTGGTCTTTCTGGGAAATCCTATGGGTCAAGGCCTTGCATGCTTAGCCCTGTGATCCGATTGATAAATATTGGATCCACTGTGATGCGATAGTTCAACCACAAGTATCCACCATGGTAGCAGGATAGCAGCAACTTGACACATGCATTCACCTCCTAGTGTCGTTCGAAGTGAAGAATCTTCATAACATTCAGTAGGGTGGATTGTGTGAAGTTTTTGGTCCATGACTGAGCGATAACCTTTGAGTTCTTTCCTTTTGTTCTCGTCATATACTTATGAGGGGCGATCATACTGTAAACATTCCTGCCATCGAGGTTGAAATCACTAAACTTCAACGTAGTGAGCTTATCCTGGTCGGCACGAACTACGCGCACCCCTTTCGGAAGATGCGCAGTGATCAAAGTATACTCAAATTCACGGGGTACATTGTCACGATTGATGGCACCACTCAGAGGTGGTAGATACGCAGGTAGAATGCTCAGAATTAGCTTGGCATTCGCGATATCGTCTTTGTGCTTAGTTCGCTTCTCATCGGCTGGCCGGGATGGACCAACACGAGTAGTGTATGGGGATGCTTGTGTGGCTCTAATGGATGAGGCCTGGATACCTTCAGACAACAACATGACTCTACCAACCATTAAATCGATGAGTACTTTTGTCACTAACTCTTCAATGACAGTGAGCTCGAACATACTCTCTCAGATTTAAAATTATCGGGGTCACGATAGACTTAGAGATTGCACTGGAATAATAGAAAGGTCGCAATGATCACTGTATGCACTTTGTTCAGTCTACGGGCTTCAAATTCTTAGTTTAGCAAAAGTTTTCTTCATGCAAGGGGCGACGGGATAAGTAGGAAACTCGGTAATGGTTTGCTTGCAACGATTATGAGCCTCCATTAACTCTTGCTCAATCCGTTATGGCGCAGTCTAACAGTTTGGTGTCAATCTATAAATGTTTTTCGATCCGTTTGGAGTGGTAGTCGAATGGATATATCGACCCCAACGGTTATATTGCTTCGTTATGGCGAAGTGTTTTATGTCGTTGTTATGATATCCCGACAAAGCTCCAATTCTGCAAATTTTCTTTCTGCGAAGTTCCCTTTGGAATATTCTGTAGTTTTTCAATCTTATCCCTCTTCTTGCTTAGCTTTCTAGCCTTATTTCCAGTGAGCTTCGACTCAGTGTGTCTTTTTCCATTCTGATTCTTATCTTCATTTAACATAGTCATTGCGCGTTGTTGAGAATATTTCAGGGGTAACACCTCTTCTGTATCTGGAGTAAGTACTTCAGTCTTCTGTGGGTATTCTAGTGGTCTTGCAGCTTCAATATCAGGGATTCTAGTGTCAAATAGAGTCGATTTTTTCTCCTTCTCTTTAATCAATTGAGTGATCCTTCTGGTCATGAAATACTTTAACTCTAGTTTCTTTTGGTCCAAGGCTTCTTATTCTTCCTTTCATCATGCTTAATCTCTTCCAATCCAAGGTTTCCCTAGTAACATGGTAAACAGGGTGTTATCTTCAATAAATTTAATAATCTCAAAATCTTCCTTTGTCGAAGTCCCATTGACGGTCATAGGTATCTGAGCGAGCTTCCCACATAAACTTATCATCTTCCCTATGAATAGTCCTATTCCTCCTAATTAAGGGATCATAGAAATCTTCCCTATAGCTTCCCAAGTTCTTTCTGGCATAATATTCACTTGTGTCTCTTCATCAAGAACACAATCAATGTCGAAGTCCCCTATTCTTGCTTCAATGCATTCTTTTTCTTTGAAAATATCTAATAATATGACATGTCGGTGGTCGTTTAGGGTTTCTCTTATTTGTAGTAATATTTTCTCTGATTCTTGCTGGGGTTCTGCCTTTTCTGGATATGCCTTAGGGTTTTCTTGATTCAAATTCATTCCTTCAAGCTTAGCGATCATTCTAGGGAAATCTAACACTTCATGGTCCATAGCCTTACAACAAAGGCAACTAGGTCTTCGTCCAAGGCATTCCTTAGAAAGGTGTCCTGGTATTCTGCAACTGTAACAGAGGGTCAATCCTCTCTTTCTTCTAAATGATCCCCAGCTTCTCCTAAACTGCATGCTAGGATCATAGGAGTTAACCTGCAACAAATTCTTTCTAGGATCCTGCATCCATTTGTTAGTCCAAACATTCTTTCTATGCATAGGTATAACAAATATTTCATTATTCTTATCAGATATACTCATATCAAATCTTCTTTCATCTATTAGTGCCATAGTTTTCAAGCTAGGACAAAATCTATCAAACATACCTAGGTCCATACTTTAGAAACAAAAAATTTCACTAATCTTACTTTTACAGGGCACAAAGCTTTTTAGATCTAGAACTTTTCTACTATTCTTACCTTTATCAGAGCACAGAGTTTACAGATCTTACCTCCTTTCTACAGGTTTGACCCCTCTTCTTGCATATCTGACCTATTTTCTTTAGATCCAACTTCTTTCCTTCTAATCTAACCTTTCTTTCTTGGCACAAAGCTACACAGGTTGAGTAAAAAGCTATGCACTAGAGCAACAGATCTACACACAGAGCTTCCATGGTTTCAAGTTGAATCTTTGCACAAAGCTTCTTCTTCCTTAGCTCCTAGCAATCACAGTTGCAGTCCTAGCAACATAACCATTTGTTGGCATAGAGGCAGACCCAAGGTTCAACGCTACAACAACGCACCAACAAAACCCTAACTACCGGCCCTTTTGGCAACACTTGCGAAGCAGATGAAGTCTCACCTAAGGTAGAGGAAGGGGCAGTTGCAGGACTCAAGTGTTTGTAACCTTAGCTAGGAAACAGATCTGTGATTATACAGCTTAATAGGGCACTTAGCACCATCAGTTCCACAATATATAATCAATAACCACTTCACTAGTAAGACAGGGCTTTGCAATATCTGCACTAATATACTGTATTAAGAACTTAGCATCAATAAATAGGTCAAATCTAACTAATCAAGAACTGAGCATATTCATGTATATCGGATCTAACATTCTACACATCATTATCACTGAACATAAACAGATCTATCTAATCATCTCAAAGCACTTAGAAAAAGGAGACATAAACACATAAAGACAGGCACAAAGCAAGCTAACACAGTGTTTATGTGGTTCACCCCCACCCTGGGGCTACATCCACCAAATCTTCTTCTTTATTGTCTTCGGTCAATCGGTTACAAGAACAGAGCCTCAAGAACCCTTACTCCACACATGACATAAGATCTGCGCAGCTCACTACATCCTTCTTCCTTGCGTTGTAGCACAAATCCTTCTATAGTCTCACACAAGGACTTGCACTGAGCTCTACAAGTCTACACAGAATGCACAAAACCTTGATCACATAGATCCAAATCTTGGCACTTAGCCTACATCACACAGATATATTATTCGACTCCTTCTTACATTGCATATCCTTCTATTTATACATACAAAATAGGCCTAAACATGGGTAAACCCATGGGTCAACATCTCAATCCCATTACATATTCCCAAAAACCCAAAAATGGGTTGAGATCCCGTGATCTCCGCTTCGTCTTGCGCTCTTCCTTCGACAAGGTGTCAAAGTCCCAAAATAGGTCAACATGACCAAGAAACTCCCAAAACTGGGTCAAGGGCCAACAAAGAGAGAGAGAGACTAAT
>ML799602.1:170407-191272 GCA_009831015.1 Picea engelmannii
TAATAAATTTATGTATTACATTATAAATTTATGTATTAATGATTTAATTTATACATTACAATGTAATAATGTATTACTAAATACATTAAGGTCAATCTATTACTACTTTATTAATGTATTATCATTGTATTACTTTATTAGTACTTTAATATTTTATTAGTATTTTAATACTTTATTAATGCATTTAATGTATTAAATGTGTTAGTGTATTTAATGATGTATTAATTAAAATGTATTACTTTAATAATGTATTTATTAAGGTATTAATATTTTAATAAATTATCTATTAATAAATTATTACTTTAATTATGTATTATTAATGTATTAATTATGCATTAATATGCAAATGTATGGTTAATGTATTAATATTTTACTAAATACATTAAGTTATATACGACTACATTATTAAAATGTTAATACATTATTTAGTAAAACATTATTTAAAATGTTAATACATTAATGCATTTAAAATGTATTAAATGCATACAATGTGCTAATGTATTTAATGATGTATTAATGTATTAAAATTTATTAATTTAAATACATTACATTATAATAATGTAATAATGTATTGTTAATGTATTACTAATTTAATAATGTTTTACTAAATACATTAAATATATATATATGACTACATTATTACTATATTAATAATGTATTACTTTATTAGTGTATTAATAATGTTGCAATATATTAATGTATAAATTGATTAATATATTATGTTATTAATCTATCAATTAATAGGTTAATTTAGACATTACAATAATATATTACTGTATCAGTTTACATCACATTATTAATGTATGAGTCAATGTATACTTTAAGGTATTAATACATTATTAATGCATTATTATTTTAATATGTTACATTATACATTAATGTATTAGTAGTTTACTTTATACATTACAACATTGTAATAATGTATTTTTAAATACATTAAGATTAATGTATTAATTAATTAGTGTATCAATACTTTTATAATGTATTTAATGTATTATTAATGTATTCATTAATTAATACATTAATATAACACATTAATGTATTACATTAATAAGTTATTATTATATATTATATTAATGTAATAATTAAATAATACATTAATCATATATTAATGGTAGTTTCCAAAGCATGCCTGCCGTCAACTAACAACAACCACTTTATAAAAGTGGTTGATATACGCCGATCGGCGTCATTAATTTGTAAAGGTGAAAAATGACGCGGATCGGCCGTTATCAACCACTTTTATAAAGTGGTTGTTGCTAGTTATTAATTAGTTGAAAATGTTTTTTTTTAAGTTTTCATTTTTTTGTTATTAGTAGAAGTGTGTATATTTTTTTTGAGTAGTTTTTTCTGGAAATGGAAATAGCAGTTGTCTTGCTATTCAATTTTGAATCAAAGACAACTGTCCAATACTTATAGGCTCGAAGCCATTACAACATACTCATTATGAGCTTTATTCATATTATTACGAGAATGTAATCAGAATAAGAAAGATAACAATCATTCCTCACAATATTACACTCACTCAATTAACAAAAATGTGTATTTAACTCTCTTGAAAAGCAAAGAATAAATAAAGAATTTATAACAGCTAGTGTTTAGTTTTGTGTTTTTTTGGTTGAGTTCATACATTTGTAGCTGTGTTCGATTCGCCCCTTCCTCCTTCGCAGCGGTATTAGAGCTAGAAAGGAAATCAAGAGCTAAAAAGGAGACTCCAAATCACAGTAACAGTAAAGCTTGACAGCAAGCCACACACCATTCGACAGTGGATAGCTGAAAATCGCGGTTCGAGAGTTTCAAAGCCCCCGTGTTCGCTGGAGAGCCGCGGGCTCAAGAAATAGCGGTCGTTTTCCTTTGCACCCGTTGTCGCCTTCTTTTGTGGCTGCAGCCAAAAGAACAGTTGTGTGTTGTTTCTCTAATGACAAGAACCAACAATCATTCCTTCAAATTTACCTCTCCTATGGTAAATTTGGTATGGTAATTTTTTTTTAAGATAAATGTGTGCTATTCTTAAGGTTATCAGCTGACGCTGGGTATACACATATTTGTGAGGGTTTTTATTTAGATTTTCATGAAAATCGAAATTTATATGGAAGAAGGAGGGAGTGTTTCTTAAATATGCATAGTATACTAAATAGAGTGTTTTTCTTAAAAATATGCACAGTATACCTCGTAAATAGAGTTTAAAAAAAATAAAAATATGATTCACTTTTATATTTTGCGAAAAGGAAACTTTCTAGAGTATTATGGTTTTAAGTAGCCGTCTTCTACAACTGCACATCCCAATTTTCATGGGGAAAAATTAAGAAGTTTGGATAATCAATATGAGGACGTTGTGGTTTATGAAATCTTGTCGTTTATGGCTATACAAAACCAATTGATAACATAGTTAAGAAAACTTTGAGCAATGCTCAAAAATAATAAGAAGAATGATGCAAAAACACTCTATCTCATTCAAAAGCGATTGGATAAAAGTAATTTATATTTCCTAAGATCTGAGCTTAAAGATAGTGTGGGACATCTTAGAGATCAACTATCAAGGGCATTATCAAGGTAAAGAAAGTCAAGTTGAAAACATTATGAATGAATTTTGAGAATCTAAAAATGAAGTCAAAGTCACTACACCATTATATGACCCAAGTTATGAACACAATAAATCAGTTAAGAATGAATGGTGAAGAGCTTTCAGATCAAAGAGTGGTAGAGAAGATTCTTAGAACCTTTCCTAAAAAGTTTGATGCAGTTATTATAGTCATTGAAGAGTCTAAGGACTTGACACGACTATCAATGGATGATTTGTTGAGATCAGTGTTATCCCATGAATCTAGGATGAACAAGTACGTTGAATCCTTGGAAAATGCATTCAGATCTTAGGTTTTGATCTCAAGAGGCATCCAAATACCAAAGAGATAGTTCAGAACATCAAAGGAAACTGGATCAAAATCCCCATAGCTTTAACATAAGCTCTCAGTCAAATCAAAGGTATGACAAATCCAAAGTTAAATATATTTATTGTAACAAGTTGGGTCATTATGCACATTGTTATACTTGTATTTTCCACCATAGGTTGTGAAAGTATGTTATTAGATGTGATGAGGCTATAATTACATAATTGAATGAAATTTTCATAATTATTTCACAATTTCATAATTATTTTGTCATAATTTCATAATTATGAAATAAGAATTATTTCATAATTGAGAATAAACTACTCATTGAAAAGAAAGTCCATAGTGAGTTGGAAACATTTCATAATTGAGCATGAAACTCAAGAAAAAATCTCATAATAGAGAAAAAGTTCACAATAGTTAGGAAAAAGGTCATAATTAAACATGAAACTTGTACATGACTTGTAATTGTTTAATTCACATTCCATCAAACCTATCTTGACTTGTAATTGCTTAGTTCACATGTTATCAAGCTATCCATGATTTGTATCCACCTATCCATGACTTGTATCCGCCTAATTCACATGTTATGAAGCCTATCTCCAATCTCCTCTAAAATACTTTAAGAAGAAGCCAAATGAAGGAGATGGGGAGAAGAGTTTTGAAGGTGGTTATGCTATCAAAATAGATACAAAATATCAAGAAGCTAAGGAAGAGCATGGGAGCCTAGAACTAGGAGGAAAGCATCAACATTCAAGGTATGAGTTTGATGTATTTATCTTACATTCATTAATGGATCATTGGTTTTCTTCCAAAATATTTGTGTTTAATGCACATGAGTAATTTAGATCTAATATTATAAGAAATAGATCTAGATAGATCTGGTAGATTTGAATTTCCTAACACTAGAAGAATAATAGATCGGTAGTTGTTTTTCTTATTGTGTGCAGGAAGCAGATCATAGGAGATGGAGTTGGAGATGGATCTCGAGAGCTACATCATCTGGATACATGAGGACAACCATCGATCGAAAGGTATGTTCAACACCCTTCTTGGTTAAAAGGAAATAAATATAATTAGACATAAAGAAAACCATTAGAAGTATAGACCCCTCTTCTATCTAGGATCAAGGGTAGATTCTAGAGAGAAATTTTTGTTCCTTTAGTGAGATCTATGTGAGACTTTGTCCCATAACGTATCAGTGATCATACTGGGGACTTTGTTTTCTTCCTTGTCTCTCTTAAAGAGTTTTTCTTCTAAAAGAGGGCTGTGAGATTTAGATATAATTTTGTAACTTTATATACAAAATCTAAAGGAACTAGTTACATATATGGATTTCTCTCAAAAATTTAGTCAATTAAAAAAAAAAAATCATCCAGATCGGTGTTTGGAAAGCAAAGTTATCGTCGATTGAAAAACAACGATTTTACAGATTTTTCGTGATGACTGCGTGGATTGTTTGGCTAATATATTTTGATAGAGAATTCATATTGCAACCAGAACAAGACCATTATAAATATTATTTCTAGCAATTTATTTTGATATATTACATCATGTGCTTCTGGTAAATACAGAGTCCAGTACAGTCCCTGCAAATTTTTGTTCCCAAACTCTAGATCTCCACTAGATTATTTTTAAGTTTTGGGTGAGTTTTTGGGTGTGATCCCTAGTAAAAGGATTGCATTAGGAACATTGTTTGGTTGCCAACTTATTGAAAAAAAATCAGATTTGAATGGTTGTGTTTATTTCCTGGTGTGTGAGAATTCATTTTCTAAAGTTTGCAAAGAAAAAGGAAAAATCTCTCTCCCTCCCATAGCTAGAGTTCATCGAAGTGAATGATTTGTATCATCATACTTGCATCGCTTGGTTGAGTCAAAAGTCACCACATCATTAAAGTTTCATCCATTACCTTTGGACCTAAGAAACAACCACTAAAAAGAAACGCTTAATCTAAAATTCATTAGACGCTTTCTTTGATAGGAAACCAACAAAAGATAGGTTTAGGGTCGTGCAATATGATTGGAGAGTAAATTCACCAAGGCCACAAAACAAAATCTTAGGAATCATTAAGGAGTGTTAAATTCATTCCTGCAATCGATGTGTCAATAAGATCCTCTAACACGGGAGTTAAGAACTAGGTCACATTGAGGAAAGTATTGATACTACCCCTCTCTTCTTTTTTTGGTGTTTGAGGTACCGCTTCGACTACTACGTATATGGAGGTTTCGTTGGGTTACACTGACGTAAATTTGGGATTAGTAACCAAGCCCTTATGTGTGGTTGGAATTACAACCATTCTCCTGACCATTGATTGTTAGGTGGTATCCTTAGTGACCATTCCTAGATAGCCACATGGGTGACTACAGGTGGGACATTCATGTGGTACCTGGGGCAGATGTTTGTTCACGATTTCAGTTCTCCTAGAGGGTGTCTGCCTTAATAAAGGGTACTTTCACTCGTTAGGGTTGTTTCTTGTAGATCATCATAACTACTCCTCATATGTTCACTAGTCAATCTTGTGGGGACTTCATCTCCCCCATAGGATTGGTTTTTGGAAGGCCCCTGAGCCAATTGGTTTTCTTGTTTGTTATCACTGAAATTTCGTCCACACATGGTTACAAGAACTCAGCATCGTCAAACAGTGATGAAGTCATTCATGGCCCTGAATTAATATCACAGCATTCAAAAAATGTCAAAAACTATACAAAGTAGTGAAAAATTGAAGAGCGCTTTGCAAACATTGGACGTGCGCGCGTATGCACGGAACAGGAACGTAGAAATCGTGCACAGGCACACGATGCACGATTGTTAGCACAAAAATCCGCACACCTGCTAAACGACGCATTTATGGAAGTGGTCGGCCTCCCAACCACTTATGGTTCAGCTCCCAAGCTGATTTGACCCTCAAATCTGGGCTGGATTCGACTGGTGGGTTGGTCAAAGACCTAATAATGCCCTAAATGGCCTCTTTTCACACTACAAAGTAGTTAAACAATAACCCAAAGCAATGCTATAAAAAGCTATGAATGCACCTCATTTTCTCAAGGAATTCAAAGTAATGTTATGCTGCCTCTATTGTTTTGAGGACTCCATCATTGACACAAGCATATTAGCACCATTACATTGGACAATCCACCTCACCATTGAGTGGATTTGTAAAGAGTTCTTTCATCACCATTTTCCATTTTCTTTGTTGTAAGAAGAGCTAGCTAGTGAGGGTCCAAGATCCTTCCCTTAGAGGAAGAAGGGACTCATAGTCCCCTTTCTTCTTGGTGCTTTGTTTTCATAAAAAGATCAGCCTCAAACATTGGTGACATGGGTCTTTTGGTTCTTTTTGTTTCTATGTCCCTATGCTCATGAATTTAGTTTTTATTGCATCTCTTAGTTTAATTCTTAATTGTAGCTTTTAATTTCTTTCTCTAACTCTTTTCTCTACATCTGTCCTGCTCAACAAACCCAACTGAGCTTGCAAGAACCTCTATTATGCTCACCAAGGTGACGAAAGAGGTGCAACAGATTAGCAACTCCACTGGGGAAAGGTATCAATTTCCTACCTCATTTGGGTTTATTTTGCTCTTCTTTTAGTTTGTTTAACTTGCAGGTGCACTAACCAGCCTAAGCCGACCTGCCAATCATCCAATTCAAAGGAGAATTGAGATAAATCCACTCATATTTTTCTTTCTCGGCCGTGTATCACCTGTGCGCAGGTATTTTACCCCACAGACGCGCATCGTGCGCCCATGCGCCTTACTCATGGTTCTGTTATGTGCACGTGCACTTTTTAACTTGTCTATGTTCATGCGCATGCACTCTGTGTGCCTCTATCTTCACTAGGATCCGCGCATCTGTGCAAAATTTCGCATTGTAAAGTTGTTGAGATGTGGGGAAGGCCATTTTCCTTCTTAAAAATGATGTCAAGCATGTTTTAAAGCTGCACCACACTTAGTCTCCTCATCATATAAAGGGGTTAGTCAAAAAACACATAGGCACTTAGGAGGATAAAATCAATTTCCCCTCTTTGTTTTTTGCCACATGGATGGCTTGTTTTTGACTCACAAGATAAGTTGGAAATCATTTTTAATCACATTTAACTTACTTTGGGACTAGAAGTTGAGTAACAATCACTTAGTATGCTCTTCTCTCATGCCTTCAAGCGATCTTGAGAATCAAAAAAAGATTGTGAAACAATTTCATCTCCCTTAAAAGAACATTAAAACCATTAGGAGAGGACAACAGCCCTTCTTGGGACTCGTCTTAGTTTACTTTTTCAAACACATCTTAACATTGTAACGAGCCCATACATGCCCACATGCTACAAAGATAAGATAGTGTTTGAATTTTTGCTTTCTTAGATCAAAACACTAGGGAAGTTTAAAGGTTTGTAACGGGCCCATACATGTCCACATGTTCAATCTAGGATAGTTTCAAAGATTTTCTTAGATTACATCACAATAGGGAGTTAAAGGGATAGTAACGTACCCACATGTCCACATGCTAGCTTCCTAGGGACTTTTGAATTACGCAAGGTTGTACCAAAGGCACTTAGTTAATTAGGTAATCAAACACTTGTAAGGACCAAGCGAAGTCCACATGCAACAAGGTGACATCTAATTCACTAAAAATTGGCACACTTTCACTCACACACAAAAGTCACTTATCACTCACATAGCTTCTTCTTGAAACGTGGAGGTCAAAGTAAGTTTCCTCCAAAGGGATTCTGAAAATACCCCACCCTTTTCTTGACGAGACTATCCACTCCCATTTTTAATCAACGAGGTTGGTTTGCACCCCCAACCTCCCAAAACAACTACATCTAAAATCTTTCTAAACACTCACTAAGTTTTCCTCCACAGGAGGTGCCAAAAGAATTTTTTTATTCTAGGTAGGATTTCGGGGATAGGCATCCAAATAACTCCCCGTTATCTGGTTCTCACATTGTCAAAACATAGAGGTTGTCAAATAAGGAACTGAAAATCCTCCTAGTCAAGTGTTCCAATAACCATAAGGCAGGGAGATACCTGTGAAGGGTTGAGGGCTGAGGTCTGGTTGTTCTGTGCGTCCCCCCTTGAGGCACCCACCTCTTGGACCGGATCCAGCCCGTGACCCATTTCTTAGGCCGAAAATCTAAATGCCGCACTTTGACCGAGGTACCTAGTGACCAATTTTAGGACATCTACCCAGGTGGAAATTGTGGGCTGCAATTGCATCTTGATTGGATTTTGTGTGGCTATTGGGAAATATCTCTAGCTCTTTCAGGATATGCCCCCTTTACCCCTCATTATAACCAATCATTTCATCCTTCACTAGTTTCTCTTCCAGTGACTTCAGAACCCACTATTGAGTACTATTGGAAGGTCCAGTGCTATTTGAGAGGAAGGACGTTACGTCTTCTAGGACACGAGCATTTTCTTTCTTTTGATTCCCCACACGGACAAAACCCACTTACCCACATATATGCTTCTTTTTCAAAAAACATTTTATGTATGATGCACATCTGATTACAGTTTGATTTGGATATATATATTGTGTAAACATTCAACGCAAAGGCTCTTGTTTCTATATTACTCTCACCACTCTTTGCACACATTCACACAGCTAGTATGACATCATAGGGGAACCACAGAACCCCCATCATTCACGACGCTTTCTAAACCTCCCTCCTATCTTGGGGGGAGTGTCTGGTCATGCCCACTCATCGGCACCTCCTTCACACACTCCTGTGAGTGCCACTGTTTTAGGATCATATTTGCTTGGTTCTACATTACTTGGGTCCTCTTACCAAGGTCATCCGTTCACTCACTCTCCTTTACACAGAAGCGGGGGACCCACTTCCTCTCAAGGGGGAAGTACCAACCCAACTAGCCCCCCTCAAGGGTCAAGTTCACAACACACCATGGCTGGAGCTAATCCTCCCCCCCCACTGCAGATTCCATACTTGGCCTCTCTCAACATACTGGATCTCACCAAACTCACCAATGATCATATATTGCATGATACCACATGGCCTGCAATGCCAACCAAACTACCTTCAGACATACCAAAGTTTGAAGGAAAGGTAGGCGATGACCCTGCCAACCATGTCATGACCTTTCACCTCTAGTGCTCCTCCAATAAGATTATGGATGATTCCATCAGACTGTGATTATTTCAACGCACACTCACTGGCCCATCGACTAAATGGTATGTCGAAGAAAAATCAGGGTCCCACGCAACTTTTGAGTCATTGGCCAAAGCATTCTTGACCTTCTTCCAATTACCCGTCTGCCACGAAAATGGTCTAGAACTACTTTCTAATTTCAAACAAACCTCAGCCACTCACATCGTTGACCACATTCACAAGTGGCGTAGGTGACGTAGTTTGTGCAAAGCAGAAACCACCAAGCAACAATGTCTCGATTGGTTTCTTAGATCACTTGTCTCTCTCCTTGGTAAGGATGTAGCTTCCACCTTCCCTCAATCCGAAGAGGAAGCCATCAGTAAGGCCCAACAGTATGACCTCATCTATGCATAGTCAGGATACTTGTACACTGTACTTCCTAATCTTCCAAAACCTGTGCCATTTGTCTAAGACAAACCTGGGATGTCTCACTCAGCAAACAGACTGATTGGTGCCACCACTCACCACGGTCCACAACCTCAACCACCACCGATGTATGGAACACCTCAATACCCGCCGACATACAGGGGAACTTCTTAATACCCCCCATCCCCTTATCAACAACCATATCATGTTGCTATACCTCCACCCATCAGTGGACCACCACCGGCACCCCCCATACATCCACCTATTCCAACAAACTCTGGAACCCCCTCTACCTCAGCTTATAGTACTAGAGAAAGCACTACGCCTTCCTATGTACCTTACGGATCGGTACCACCACAGAATCCGTACTTCCCATTTCCTGGTCCTCCACAACCCATGGCTCTCCCACATCCTCATGCGGGGGTGAATTTTGTTCAACCCTCTGATGTTCAACAATATCAACGTTTTGAACAATTAAATACATCCAATCCAACCCATCCCTCGAACAATGCCAAGAAGAAAGGACGGAACCGGAATAACAACAACCCAGGTCAAGGCAGGAATCAACCCCCACAGCACCAACCCACTGGGGGCAACCAGAACCAAGGGAACCAAAACCCCCAAGGGGGAAATAATAATAAACGCCAAGGGAGAAATAACGTTAAAACCATCTTCCCTTGTGCCCTTTATGGTGAGTTCGTCCATTACACTCATCATTTCCCCCAGATCGCAGATTTCAAATGGTTGAAAGACTCTGGTAGACTTCCCCATTCTCCCGCACCGCCTGCACCTCAGCAGGCACCCCAAAAAAACGTGCAACAACCCCCTCCCGCTGTGCTGCAAAATCCTATTCCACATCAAGGTGTGATAAACACCCTGCAGGATACACAACATCCCCCACCTCAAGTGGGGAAATATCTCAACCCCAACAATCCAGCAGATCGCACAATTCTCCTCACAAGTGAAGAAGAAATCCTTCTGCAAACGCGTAGTCGTCAGTATCATGCACCCGCTAAGTCTCCTCCCATTCCTCCAGAGTCAAACCCTACACCAACGGGACCCTCATTGGTGATCCCTCGACCTTCCGCCGAACCACCGCTTCGCATCCCTCGCATCCCATTGCGCAGGAATGTCCACAACCCACGGGCTAGGGAAGCTCATAACTATAGTTTGGTAGATGACTTAGCGCAATCCCCGACTGCCATGTCAGTCTTGGAAGTCCTCCAGACTTGTCCTACTCAGTGGAAATCACTACTTTCCGCCTTGGGGGCAGTCGACCCCGCAGATACCCGACTCATTACCTTTGATCCTGACAGCGGCGAACCTCGTCTTCCCGCCTTGAAAGCTTTTCAAATACCAGTGAAAATATGGAACATCACAGTTCATCGGTGTATCATCGATGAAGGTGCATCTACATGCATTATGTCCAAAACGGTATGGCAGAAACTTGGTTCCCCGTAACTCATACCCTCTGCCATCACATTACGAGCTTATGACGGACGACCATCCTCTCCTGAAGGGCTCTTTCAAAATGTCCCCGTTGAACTCGGGGGAAAGACTATTCTCATCGATATCGAAGTTATCGACGCCCCTCTCGATTATAATATCTTGTTCGGTCGTAGCTACATGCACGCTATGAAGGCAGTGGCCTCTTCCGTCTTTCAGACAATGATGTTCCCTCACAATGGGAAGATCATTACCATTGACCAAGTCTCACATTATGAGCCTAACCCATCTGCCAACATCGATAACATTCTTCCTCTCATACACACAAGTCCTAACACATATCCACTCGTCGAGATGGGTCCTGGGATTTTTAAAGATACATCTTTGTTAGGAACATATCATGGAGCACCACCACTCCTGCGTTCTTCCAATCAAGTGTGTGTCATATCATCTAACGGAACTCACACCAAGGATACCCTTCCTCCTACAGAGGCTTCTATCATACCTGATGTCCCACTCATCATAGAAACCCCTCCTCCAGAACCAGCTAGACACTCGTCGACCCCACTAGTCCACGATTCCACCTCTCCCCAAGGACATAGTCTAGTTTGGGAGATAGTTCCCCAACCCCTCACTCAAATTCCCTTCTTTTACCCTCCACCAGGTATCGAAGCTTTTCAGGTAGCCGCAATGCTCACCCTACCTAATATGGTGTTAGCAATCCCAGTTTGGTATTTACACCCACCAGAGATGGTTCCTCGACCATCCCTTCCCCCCCATGAAGGAATCCCCATGACGATTCCCATCCTTACCCCCACCACCCCCCCACTCACTAACCCCCCTGCTACAGCTGGGGGCAGGAGAAAGAAGAAGGAGCCCACCGCTCCACTTCCTCCACGCATCCCACCACCTTGCGCACTATGTGAGAAAGAGGGCCACCAAACCAACAAATGTCCATTGCTACCTGAATTACGGAATTTAATCCCACTCAATCAAACACCCACCACTACTGCTAGTCCTACCACTACCACCCCCCCTTCCAGTAGTAAAGGGTTGAGGACCAAATATGCTTGTGCTATATGTTCAGAGTATGGCCATTATACCCATCATTGCCCGACTCTGCCATGTTTTCAGCAGACATTAGCCGCAGTACGCTAGAACTTTCAGAGCAACCCCAGCCCTGCTACGTCCTCCTCAACAAATATCACTAACATCCGTTATGTCACCACTTCAGTCAATGAACGTATGAGACACCCTTGCTCTCTCTGTGATTCATTAGCTCATTTCACATACCAGTGTCCTATGATCCTTGAATACAGACAACGTCAATTGACCCTTCTTCATCGACCCGCAGAGGCGATAATTGACATTACCTTGTCACTCGAGGATCTTCATGTCATTTCTTCCAAACCCGAGGCCCTCCCAACGCCTCCATGGTTCTTAGATGACATGTCTGAGGATTCACCCCCCAACTCTCCTGCTCATTCCCCTACGGATACTCTCCACCCAACCACCACGGGTACCCCTCAGTACTTCAATACATGGTTTATGTCGAGTGAACCCTCATTATATCCTAACAATATTCCCCTTGCTTCTCCATCAGGGGGCAACCACACGACTACTGTCACCAATATCACTCCTCACGACCCCTTGTATTCCTGTCACTTCCAAAGCGACGAAGAAATACTCGAAGAGTTAAACCACCCAAACTCTCCTTAGGATGCGCTACACCATCACGCACTCTTCTCTCCACAAGAAGCCTCTATGCCTCCTCACCAAAACCCCATTTACGCGGTCGAAACCAAGGATTTTATCCCATCAGGGCCTATCGACTGGTTCAACAATCCCATTCCCGCCCCTGATGCTTTTGAAGAAGGCAATATGGCCAACATTTCCCCCACCATTAAAATCGACATTTCCATTAAAAATGACATCGTCGAAGAAATCACCATCGGCGCTACTTGCACTCCTCAGAAAATCGCCGCATATAAAGCCCTCTTCCAGGAATATAGGGATATTTTTGCCTGGTCATACACGGAAATGCCTAGCCTCGATCCCTCTATTGTTGAACATCGCATCAACACTTGGCCCGACATTACACCAGTCCGCCAAAAACAACGACCTCTACACCCATCCAAAGCCGTGGCTATCAAAGCCAAAATTGACAAGTTACGCACTGCAGGGTTCATTTACCCCATTGCCTATACCTCATGGGTTTCCAACCCTGTTCCTATCAACAAAAAATAGGGCACTATTCATGTTTGCACAAACTTTCGCGATCTCAATCACGCATGTCCCAAGGACAACTTTCCAACGCCTTTCATTGATCAAATTATCGACGATTGCACCGGCCATGAGGCTCTCTCCTTTATGGATGGCTTCTCTGGTTATAATCAAATTCAAATTCACCCAGCCGATCAATATAAAACCTCATTCACTACCCTGTGGGGTACTTTTTCATATCGTGTCATGCCTTTCGGCTTAAAGAATGCTGGCGCAACTTTCCAGTGGGCTATGACATACATCTTTCACGATCTGGCCCACATCATCCTCACCTACTTGGATGACCTCACAGCGCGATCCAAGAAACGCACCCAGCATCTCGATGATTTACGAATCATCTTTCAATGGTGTCATCAGTACAACATCCTCTTGAATCCTCTCAAGTGTGTGTTCTGTGTCACCGCAGGGCGCCTCCTCAGTTTTATTGTTTCCCAAAGCGGTATTACTGTGGACACCCTCAAAGTCCAAGCTATCACCGAAATTCCACCTCCCCGAAATTTACGGCAACTTCAGAGTCTACAGGGCAAAGCTAACTTTCTTAGATGCTTTGTCCCAGATTACGCCATATGCGCACACGGTTTCCTTCGCTTACTATGTCACGACATCCCATTTCACTGGGACGACCACGCCCAATAGTCATTTGACGATCTTAAAGCAACGCTTTCAAATGCACCTTTAATTAGTGCACCTGACTACAATCGCGATTATATCCTCTACGTATCAGTATCAGTTGTATCAGTAGTCAGTGTCCTCGTCCAACTCGGTGATGACAATCGTGAACATGTCATTTATTATGCTAGTAAAAACCTCTCAGGTCCACCCTTGAAGTATAAACACGAAGAGAAAATTTCTCTTGTTGTTGTCCTCGCAGTACAAAAACTGCGCCATTACATTCTGCTTCACACCACAAAGGTCGTCGCAGATTCCAACCCCATGCAGTACCTGCCCAGCCATTAGAAAGTTAACGACAAATTTTCTCGATGGATCGTTATCCTTTAGGAGTATGACCTCGATTTCTCAACACCTAAGAGTAAGAAGGCCCTTGTTCTCGCCAAACTTGTCACGACCCTTCCCTCTGACACCACCAGTGCCCCCATCAACACTGACTTTTCCGATAAACATCTCTTTTACATCACTTCGGATGATCCTTGGTATGGCGATCTCCTCATCTACCTCCGAACTCAAAAGTTCGGTAACCACCTTTCACGAGATGATCGTCGATGTATTCACCATCAGGTCCCCCACTACCTTCTCATCGGAGACATCCTATACTGGCGGGGCGTCGACACCATTCTTCGTCGATGCCTGACTATTGACGAGGCCGATAGAGTCTTAAATGATTGCCACAGCGGCGCATGTGGGGGCCATCTTTCGGTTATATCCACTACTCAAAAGATTATTCGAGCCGGTTACTTTTGGCCTACCTTGTTTCATGATTGCATTCATGCCGTGAAACGATGTGAGCAATGTCATCTCTACGCCAACAAAGCCTGAGCTCCCCCCGCTCTTCTCCACCCTGTCATTACTTCCGGCCCCTTTTGTAAATGGGGCATCAACTTCATGACTTGTAATCCCCCCTCCAGCAATGGTCACAAATACATCATTGCCGTCGTTGATTACTTCACCAAATGGGCAGAAGCTATGCCAACTTTCAACAACACCGCTGACACTGCAACGCGTTTTTTCTTTAACCACGTCATATCACGCTTTGGAGTACCCCTCCAACTCATTTCCAATCATGGGAAATACTTTGAGAATGAGATCTTCGTCGAACTCTCATCTCGGTTAGGCTTCTCTCACGAGTTTGCCTCACCATATTATCCTCAGTCTAACAGACAGGTCGAGGTAGTTAACAAAGTCCTCAAGACCATGTTACAACACATGGTTAATAAACATAAAACCAATTGGCATCATATGTTATTTTCTGCGCTATGGGCTTACCAAACGGCTGTGAACACCGCTACTGGTTTCACACCATTTCATTTAGTCCATGGGGTTGAGGCCACTCTCCCCATCGAGTGCGAAATTCCCACCTTACGCACTGCAATTGAGCTATTACCCGACACTGCTCCAATGGAGCAACACTTGTCGAACTTGGAGTCTCTGGATGAAGATCGTCGATCCTCCTTACAGAACAACGAGGTAGCTAAAAACGATCCAAGGCTACCTTTGATCGCCATGTCAACCTTCGCTCATTTCGCGAAGGCGACCTCGTCCTGGCCTATGATATCGCTCATGATACCTTTGGCCATGGCAAATTCAAGTCACTCTAGCATGGCCCATACATCATTCAACATTGCCTCACCAAAGGCGCATATATCCTGGCCTCTCCCGAAGGCCTCTCTCTCAAAGAACCCGTCAACGGGTTATACTTAAAGAAATTTTACGCTTAAACGTAGTCATTCTACTTTAGGTTATTTCTTTTCTAGCATTTTTTAATCTTTTTTTTCCCTTCCCTCACGTATAAATTATCCTTTGTGCTATTGACAGATGCTTCTTCCACCAACCTACCACATCAGTTACGTTGACGGTGCCAGCCATTGGACATAAAATCTCGCTTCGGCTGCTTGGGCTCTCTACACCCCCTCACATGAACTGCTCCATTCAAGCGGCATATGTTTGGGGTCAGCAACCAACAACCAAGCTGAGTACACTGCTGTCATTGGCCTCCTGGTCGACACCCAGCATCATCGTATTCGTCACCTTAGCATCTTCCTTGACTCTCAACTAGTCGTTCTCCAGCTTAATAATGTGTACCGCATCCGTGATCCTTGCCTCTTTCGCAAATACCTGCAGGTTAGGCTTTTATCTCGACATTTTGATTCCATTACATTTACACATATTCCAAGACAATTGAATCAAATTACAGATAACCTAGCTAATATTGTGTTAGACTAGCATATATCACATCAAGCTACCTCTACACATACATAAACATATCAAAACCCTGTCACAACATATATATAGAATAGACATCATCAAAACATTAACCAAAAAACATGTAAACATCACATAGATCTCAAAAATGTATACTCATGTATATATAAAGGTCCATGGTGCCATCTGAATGTTTACATACAAAAATACAAGTATCCGCAGCCCAATACATCACCTCAGTACAAAATGGGCTCACCAGCCTATACACAAAAAATATATATACATCAAAATGCCTCAGAGCACCACTCACGGTGCCTCTAGAGCACCACCGCCTGCTCCTCCCTCAGGTGGTGGTGGCCCACCGCCTCTTGCCCCAGGAGGTGGTGGTCCACCCCCTGCCAGCCCCTCCTGCCCCGACGACAGTTTTTCGCTCGTCATAGCAACAACCACTGCTACTCGTCGTACTATGGCTCGCCATGGTGGTGAAACCCCCACACACTGCTCCAGGAAACTCTTGTCCTGGATGCGAGACCACATGCCCTCAGGCACATCCTATAACACCGTCTCCAGATGACGGCGGATATCCTCAAAGTCCACTCTGGCAGCCGCCAGAGGAGTATGTGATGGCCCAGCACCAGGGTCATCAAACTGGTGCCTCCTCGCTACCCTCTTAGGCTCAGCTGGTCGCACCGCAGCGTCCTCATGCCGACGTCTCTCTCCCCGCGGCAGTCTCTCTGGCTCCCGACGAGACAGTGCTCTCTGCAACTCCACCTCGCACCCGCGAGGTGCCACATCTGCACATACACACAAACAACAGATAGTATCAACATCTATATCATATACATATGGACTGCTATCTCAACCACAAAATAGAAAAAACATACACATAAAAACACCAAACATACCTCGATGATCAAAAACCTCCCCTGGAGGTAGCACCATGTCTGGATCATCCCGGAAGTCCACCCCGGCATAGGGGTACCGTAAAATCACCTGCGGCATCTGCCGCCATACCTGCGCCGCCTCTGCAAAAAATAAGTGGCCACCTTCGCCATCACCATGGCGAAGAAACACAGTCAACCACTGCCTCAACCGCGGCTCTCGCGCCCCAGGCGCACCCAATAGAATCCTCGGGCACAACATCGACACCCTCTCTAGAAACTAGGCCACTAGGATGGACCCGAAGGCAAACTCCCCCGTATCCGTAGACCGATAGTGGTCCAACTGCCCCACCATCCTCGCATGTAGCATAAGCCCCCAAGCAAAACGCTCACCGGCCAACACTCTCTCCAACACCAGAAGCTGGCCACCACTGATCCGTTGGGTCACCAGTGACCCGTATACTCGCACAATCATCGTTGCTATACAACAATGCACCAGGGAATCTATAGCCGCAATGCTCACAACCGTCCCGGAAATAAAGTTCTTACCTAAACAATATCTCCGGCCAATAGTCGCGAGCAGCGTATCCCTAGACAACACGTCCTCCACTGCAGTGAAGGGGATCTTCTCTCCTCGCACGAGGAAGCAGTGCAACTCCGGACTCCACATCTGGATCAGGAACTGTAGGAGATACTCCTGTGCCCGTATCAACGGGCACTCAAAGAACTTTAGCAGCCCACAGGCTGCCAAAGTCGCACGCACACCTGGCCCCTCAATGGCCATGGCATCTCGCAGCTGAGACCAGTCTTTCTCTCGCCAACCCACTGGCATCATCACAACCATCCACCTACAGACAGAGTCCTATATCAGCTCAAGAAACCATCAACAACATCAGACAAACTCATTTTTATCCACCTCAACCTTGCCTCCTAGGCACGATTTTGTTACCCACAGGCGCGCACACATGCGCGCCTATTCACTACACAGGTGCGCATGTGTGTGCACCTGTTCACTACATAAGTGCGCATCACTGCGCACCTGTTTTCTTCACAGGCACGCTCCCAGGCGCACCTGTTCACCATACAGGCGTGCCTAGATGCGCACCTGTTCAACTTATAGACGCACACTTGTGCGTGCCTGTTCAACCCACAGGCGTGCCCTTAGAGCGTGCCTTAAATCCCCTCTATCGTGCCCCCATGTGTGTATATCTGGTGGACAGGCACGCACATGTGAGTGCCTATTACTGGATCGCCCGCGCATGTGGGGCCCATATCCCGTACATATCTCTGTACGCCCCCCTGTACAGCCCCTGCCCAAAAAATGGAATCCTATTTCTATGCAGGATGATCATACCACTAACCTGAAGCTCGTTGATCACCAATCAGATGCCTTGTCCTCTCTGAATCTCCAAATCTCCTCTGAAAACTACTCGTCCAGTCACTGTTGCAGCAGGTACAAATGAGGTGGCAATGTGGGCCCTACAGCTATATATAGGCCTTTTAGTCAAACTTCCACTCACCATTCCGGGAGCCCACGGTGTCCATTTTTCAATCCATCTTCAGCCATGGGATCAGCATCCCATCATCTACATTACAGCAGTCCCTGGGCCTCTTTTCATCCTGAGTCCCCGGGGCACCTTTTTTCATACCACCGGTCAGGTATGCATGTGCATATTCACGCTTATCAAATACATGCTCATATCTTCGATTCTCTTTAGATATTGTTCACTTTCGGTATTTGGTTTTCATGTGTGCAGGTACTTGGTCATCATACCTCGACACAACCCCTTCAAGTATATACTCAGCACTAGCATGTAGTCTTTCACTATGTATCGCACTTACATTTCCAATCACACCCTCTGATATTTGCCTCTAGGATCCCCATTCCTGGCTCTGCAGTACCCACACCTCCATTTGCATCTTCGGTACTGTCACCCGATAGCATTCTTCCCCACATGAGTTGTCCCATTCATAGCACCTTGTGGCACTTCTGACACTCATGCTGTTTTTCACAACCCTTTAGGGATGGGAGTCCCAATAGTCTTTCATCATGTCGCGAATCAACCACATACTCCTTCTCCTCATTTTTCTAGCTTTCCTGCACAGACTCCCAGATTATCTCTCCACGGTTCTATTTTTTTACTGCACCTCCGCAATATCATGAACCCTACATTTCATCCACAATCAGTTTGCCCATCAACAAATATTCCTCCATCCCACCTACCTCATACAGAAACTCACCAATGGGGCCCCCACCCTTCATCAGTTTTCTGAACAAATTCTTCCCTCCATGGGCCACTCATATCACACTGGGGCACCCATTTCTCTATTTGTACATTTCTCCCCAATTATTCGTTATTTATTGTACAAACACCTTTATTTCCATTCATTACATTACCTTTTTTGTCGTCACCTTTAGCGACTTGGTTCCCTCTTTTTGGCAAACCGCAACCCATGTCACCCTTGGTTGGAGCACTACTTATCATCTACCCTTGTCGGAATCGTCCATATCTTCAGAGTACCCCACAGGTCACATACCTCTATCCTCTGAATTTGTTCACCTTGTCCCGCCTCTGGCACAACTTATCCCCGGTCTTGTCGTCCCTCTGACACTCGACCTTGTCGAATGGTTGTGGCCACTTTTTATCTCATACATCCTCCAACCAAGGGCAGTCTTGAGTCTTCCCACATCTTGACTTCGTCCATGTACCTCTGCCACTTCCTCACCTCACTTAGTAGATTTCACGAATCCATTTGCTTCTGGGAGTCGCGTCCCCCTTTTTGTCAACATCAGCACAGTTTTCCAGAAGGGCGACAGTATCTTGATTCTCATTATCCACTCAATGAGAGATCTCGTACGGCACAGGGTGAAACACCATTGCTCCGTGTTGTCGTTGACCCCCCTAACATTCGACGCCAACACTTTCTCATGTTACGGTGGGTCTTACTTTGCGACTATTGCAGTTAGTTCGTTCATTTGCCGAAGACCTCTGAACTTGGCGGGGCTATCAATGCCCACATCATCGCTGCTACTTATTACCGCGATCACTGCCTACTATTCAGTGTATGTTCATTTGCAGAATTGTCTTCTACCTTTATCACAACCTCCCCTGAGGGCACTGCAGTTGTCTACACCAACACTTCCGTCATCTTTTTTCAGAGTTACATGAGACGAGCATGGGGCATGCTCGCCTCGTTTGTACACAATTTTCTATTTTATACACCTCATGGAAGGTCGGGTCCTACCGGTTCCTTTTTTCTCCAATGGATCGCTCTGAACGATCCCACTATTGCTCTATCTTACAACAAAATTCTCAGTAGAAGAAACATTGATTGATTTCGGTTATACGTATGCTCCTAACCTCATCCATCAGGGGGCATCTGTTATCACTGAAATTTCATCCACACATGGTTACAAGAACTCAACATCGTCAAACAGTGATGAAGTCATTCATGGCCCTAAATTAATATCACAGCATTCAAAAAAGGTCAAAAACTATACAAAGTAGTGAAAAATTGAAGAGCGCTTTGCAGACATTGGGTGCGCACGCGCATGCGCAGAACAAGAACATAGAAATCATGCACAAGCGCATGATGCGCAACTGTTAGCACAAAAATCCGTGCACCTGTTAAACGACACATTTATGGAAGTGGTCGGCCTCCCAACCACTTATGGTTCATCTCCCAAGCTGATTTGACCCTCAAATCTGGGCTGGATCCGACTGGTGGGTTGGTCAAAGACCTAATAATGCCCTAAATGGCCTCTTTTCACACTACAAAGCAGTTAAACAATAACCCAAAGCAATGCTATAAAAATCCATGATTGCACCTCATTTTCTCAAGGAATTCAAAGTAATGTTATGCTGCCTCTATTGTTTTGAGGACTCCATCCTTGACACAAGCATATTGGCACCATTACATTGGACAATCCACCTCACCATTGAGTGGATTTGTAAAGAGTTCTTTC
>ML799602.1:200828-220027 GCA_009831015.1 Picea engelmannii
GGCATAACACTCTGAAATGTTGTAATGTTATAATGTCCCAAAATGGGGACATTACAGTCCTCCCTGCCGGAAGATTGCTTGTCCTCAAGAAATAACTGAATCCAACTACATATGATACCAGGGTCCCATATCCACCTGTGTGATACAAGGTAGACTCCCCTCAAGATGTAGTCTCTCCAAGTGCTCACCATGCATGACACCCACATGCTCCTAATGAGTAGAATGATCAATGGCCAAAGAATCTCAGTCAACTCCCCGAGCAACCACTCTACTCTAAACTCAACTCCATCAAACGTTGAACTACCAAGCATTCCAATCCCCGGATCCCATATCAAAATATGAACTGCAATGCCTCATGAGATATAATCCCATAAAATATCACTACCATGAGTCTCCTGCAAATAACACACGGTCTCAAACTGAAATGAGTCTGTCCTACCAAACCATACCAAACCCAACACAGACCCCACCGATTGAACATGTTGCTGCCATAGTGAGGTACTACATGACCTCAACGAATCACCAACCAGTGATGTGCTCTCCCCAATACTGAAACTCAATGGAAAATCAAGGGGACTTCCCCCTATAAAGGTCCACTCGACTCCACCAGTCAATGAAATGCCCAACCCTGTAATCCCAGGGTCCCATGCTAGTCTCTGACAAGGACCATCATGTTGATGTTGCTCTACTCTGATCAAGACTATCTGATCAAAGTATCCATTTTGGATCCTCCACTCCTAGATCCTCATAAGATGAAACAAACTATTGACCAAATGGACTCCTGGATCCCATGTCAAATTTTGAAGTTCATCACTTCCAATCCCCACTAATTGTTGATGTGCCCTACTAGTAACTGTTGAAATCACTCCACCCTCATCCCAATGAGAGTCTGAATATGTAGCAACCTCTAAGATATCCTTTGTCCCATGTCCTAGTATACTCTCCATCATGCCCAAGGCCTCAACTATCTGCACCTGATGATCCACCCCTATCTTGATGTATGCAATCAAGACACTCCTGTTAGGTGGTCTCATCCTACCAACTCTCCATGCCCCCTGCCACTGTCTAGCTCCCCTTGTGTTGCTATCAATGATGAAAGTATCGGGAAAGGCCATCATAAATATCTGCAACCAACTGTAGGACTGGAAAGTAGCATATGCTTTGGTCAATCCAAAGGTCTTAACCAAAATCTCGTCCATCGGCACCCATGGTAAATAATCACTTGTACTCATCAATAAACACCAACCATTGGGTACAACAGTAGGTATCTCTACCAACTGTGGGTCAATCATTATCCATCCATAATCACTCACGCAATTGCTTCTATGGTGAAGGTGATCTCCCAGATCTGTATACTGCTGCAAGGGAGAGGAATCTCCATGCTCTACTGAGTACATCTCCTCCCTGCCATCCAGTGCGTCCCCCTGAATCCCATTGTACACCTCTGTATGTCTCTGTGAACTACCACTCATCATTCTGTGCCCCTGCATACTCATGTGATCTCCTGTATACACCTGCAACATCATGGATTCTGGGTGTACTACGAGGTCATCCTCTACATGAAGGTCAACCAATCCTGGAACATAAATGGAAGTGTCCTCAAAACTACCCCTAGCTCTGGAATCCCCATGTGTACGTGTGTGCCCAACTGTCTCACCACCTCTCATGAAGGGTGGTCCCTATGACCTATGGATATCCTCATGTATCTCTGGATCATATCTCTCCATACTCATCAGTGATCCTGGGTACTCCTCATGCTCCTCCCTCAATTGGTGCTCCATTTCTAAGCCACCAACATCCTCTCGCAATGTGGCTGAGGGATATATCTGACTCTCTGATGAAATAGGTGTAGTGGATTTTTGTCTAATTTCCTCAAGGAGCTCCTCTGATCTGGACTCTGATTCCTGAAGGTTTTTTTGTGTGCCTTACAAGAATATCCATGTTCTCACCAACTCATGAGTGAGTCGGTCCACCTCAACCTCTTGCTCCCTCAATGCCCTGTGATACATCTTGCCAACCTCCAATAGGTAATCCCTATTCATCAACAACTGCCGGTAGTCGACCCTCATCACAATCACTCTCTCCCTAAGTGTATGGAAGTCATCAATGACAAGTCCCCCATCTAAACTATCTTGTGCCATCGAGGCCCTCCAACAATAACCTACCACCAATGCATGTGTATCATCAATGCATCTAGTGGTTTCCATGATCATGCCCTCACTGACTCTCAACTGTCCTGCCAAGTGTCGTGACTCCTGGTCACAATCCTACTGAGGTGCTACCTCATGCCTCTCACTGCTAGTGTCAACAATGGAATCCCCAATAACACATTCCTCAAAATATAAGGCACTGAATTGCCCACTATCCCCTGTGCTACTGAGTCCTCCTGCATGCCACTGCACACCATCACCAACTGCAGCCCTATCTGAATCGCACCATATCCTGTATGGGCAACTGTATCCTCCTATGCACTCACCCTACTAATATCATCTACGCCTGGATCCCGTACAGATGTGTCCAAACATGTGCTATGGTCATTCTGACAAATAAGGAGTGCATCCTCATCACTGTAGATTGATCCTAGGAGTGAGTGTCCCAACAAGCTGTCGCTCTCCACAACCTGGTCCATCAATGGAATCTCCAAGAGTGGTGATTCACTCTCCTCATACTGATAGGTATGTGTAAGTTCAACTATCTTCAAGCCATACCTCTCCTCCTAGGTCTGCAGATCCATATGTTCCTTGTGTACAATCCCCATACAAGGCTCCTCTACCATATTAGGAATGCCACTGATATCCTCATGTGTCGTAGCTAGCATAGGTGACTGAGAAGATGAAAAATGTAGTTCACTCATCATAGGAAGCTCATCATTCTCCATACATGACTTCCTGGAAGCCATGTCTACACCCACCGGCAGGGCATCCAACCTCCTAATCTCATCATGTTTAAGTGCCAACACATATGAATCCTCACAAGTGTCACCACTATACTGAAGTGTTGAATCCTCAACATTACCTGATGAGGAAGATGAAGGATATGCGATATCATCCTGTCCCTCCAACTGTCCCTCAAATGCGCAAGACTCACTACCCTTATCAGATTGCTCTAAATAGGCATCTATGGTTGCATTCACATGCATCTCTTCATCCTCATTGTCATAGTGCACCTCAACAATGTGCACCTTCCCTTTACCCCTGCATCGATGATTTGTCTTCCAAGGAACTTTGCAACTGTAGCAACACTCCATGCATCTAATGGGTGTAGGCGCCATCTGTGCTCCTGTCAATCCACTGGTTGGTAATGATGTATCTACATCCTTATCTGATTTTCCCCTTAGGCTGGCAGGGAAACCAGCTCTGATACCACTGTAATGTTCTTGACTTGGCTAGTCTAGGAAACGTCGCTAATGTGTGTGTAGGATCAAAGGTTTACAACATATAAATGATCATACAAATAATAAATGTGACAAAGGACTGCAAAGTTTGTATTATGATATCTTTGTGGATTAAAAAATGGTTGAATGCGGCTGAATAAACTGACAATACTCGACTAGATCAACAAACAAAGGATCTTAGATGGAATACAAATAAGCAACTGCAGCTGAATAAAATAACAACACTCAGCTAGATCAAAAGACAAAAGGATCTTAGCCAGAATACAAATAAGCAACTAAAATATAATACCTGGAATATGGGAGCACTGCAGAATCAATCAAGAATGATGGAAGACCTGGATGATCTTCCCGGTGACTAGGGTGTGTCTTTCAACACCGAAATTAGCCAACTGGTGTCTTCCTCCTGGAATACACTAAACTCTCTCTCCTGAGATGCGCCTCTTCTCCTCAATGACAAGTCATAGTCTTCATAATAATGAATTAGGTCGCTGAACCTTCCTTTATAGCTTTCCAAAACCCTAAATCCCTACTGAAACCCTAATTCACTGTTGACTTCTTCCCTCCAAGTGAATTTTACTTTATTTTATTATTCCTTTATTAAATCACTTAATTAATTAATTAATTAACCATTTTACCTCTAAAAAGTGATTTATCCATCCTTATGGCTTCTCCATCCACTGAAAGTCACTTCTCACCATCTTATCCTGTAGTTCTCTTCTTCCCGATTCTAATGAGCTATCACACTAAGAGGTTTCTACAAGTAATATGCCCATTATGACCTTCTTAGTGAATTTAATTAAGATATGACCCATAATAACTCAAAATTATGGAAATCGTCGGAATGCAACGAAATCAAAGCCAAGTTGTGTGGACTAGATCCTGATGATGAACAATGCAAGTCGAGCCCAAATAAACCCCTCAGTATCTCCCAAACTCTCTGTCACCCCTATCTGGCTACTTTGGGTAGGCATAACACACTGAAATGTTGTAATGTTGTAATGTCCCAAAATGGGGACATTACATACCTAAATAAAAATATACATTGAAATCATCAAGAACTGTGACGTCTTAAACAAGAAAGCATCGAAAACAATGCTTTCTTCATGCACAAATAAAATATATATCACTGGAAAACATATATTGACAGTATTGAATCTTCCAAGACAACAAAAAATGCCATGAATTTAAAGACAACTTTCCAGTTAATCTTCACAGATCAGACGTAGCACTTGAATTCTTCGCTATGGATTTCCTTCCCTCGCAATTTCTCTTTGAACGATGGCATCTCTCTAAAACAGATTTTGTTTTCTTGTTGCAATGATATCAAGAGTATTGAACATATAGAGGAATCGATCCTAACAACGTTGTTCTCCCAAGGAACCAACGACTTACTTCAACAACAACTCTTCTCAAAAACTTCATGACGTCTACTTCAGGCGATGGCAACCATCACAACTGATTTATACTTCACAAACCATCACTCAACAGTTACTTCTCCTCATCTCTAATACCAAATTGAGAATTGGATAGCAGTCATTGCACACTCTTATGCAAATAAAATAGTATTGTATTACCTACAATAACCTGAGATACATCACACTTAAATAAGTGTTGTGAGATCCAACTTATTCCACTCTTGGAGGGAGAGGTTGAGAGAATCTCTCAACATCCTCCAGCAAACCCAATCCAATCCCTAAACTCCAGTATGTAGCATTAATTAGGCATTATCTCTAACACTCACAACCATCCAAGCTACACCCAATTAACAAAAGTGTGTATTTAACTCTCTTGAGAAGCAAAGAATAAATAAAGAATTTAGAGAAGCTAGTGTTTAGTTTTGTGTTTTTTTAGTTTTGTGTTTTTTTGCTTGAGTTCATACATTTGTAGCTGTGTTTGATTCACTCCTTCCTCCTTCAAAGTGGTCTTAGAGATAGAAAGGAGATCGAGAGCTAAAAAGGAGACTCCAAATCATAGTAACAGTAACACTTGACAGTGGATCGCTGAAAATTGAGTGGAGTTTCCATTAGATAGTGGATCGCTGAAAATCGGGGTTCGAGAGTTTCAAATCCCCCGTGTTCGCTGGAGAACCCAGGGCTCAAGGAATAGCGGTCATTTTCCTTTGCACCCGTTTTCACCTTTTTTTGTGGCTGCAACCAAAAGAACAATTGTGTGTTGTTTCACTAATTACAAGAACCCACAATCATTCCTTCAAATTTACCTCTCCCATGGTAAATTTGGTATGGTAATTATTTTTTTGAAGATATATTTGTGTTATTCTTAAGGTTATCAGCAGACATTAGGTATACACATATTTGTGAGGGTTTTTATTTAGATTTCCATTGAAATCCAAATTTATATGGAAGAAGTAGGGAGTGTTTCTTAAATATGCATAGTATACAAAATAGAGTGTTTTTCTTAAAAATATGCATAGTATACGTCGTAAATAGAGTTTAAAAAAGAATAAAAAATGTTTGAAATCTTGTAGTTCATGGCTATATATAACGAGTTGATAACATAGCTAAGAAAGACTTGAGCAATGATTAAAGATAACAAGAAGAAGGATGCAAAAACACTCTATCTCATCCAAAACAAATTGGATAAAAGTATATTTCCTAAGATCTCAACAGCAAGATTCTCAAAGATAGTGTGGGACATCTTAGAGACCAACTATTAAGCCATTATCAAGTTAAAAAAGTGAAGTTGAAAACATTACGAATGAATTTTGAGAATCTAAATATGAAATCACGGTCACACCATTACATGACCCAAGTTATGAACACAATAAATCAGTTAATGATGGACGGTGAAGAGATTCCAAATCAATGAGTGGTATAGAATATTCTTAGAACCTTTCCTAATAAGTTTGATGCAGTTGTTATAGTCATTGAAGATTCTAAGAACTTGACACGACTATCAATGGATGATTTGTTGGGATCCTTGTTATCTCGTGAATCTAGGATGAACAAGTATGATGATTCTTTGGAAAATGAATTCAGATATTAGGTTTTGATATCAAGAGGAAAAGGAGGATCAAAGTCAAGAAGCACAGGTGGAAACAACGGATCCAACTACAAAGAGATAGTTCAAAGCTAGAAAGGAGTCTGGATCAAAATATTCATAGATTTAGGGGGAGCAACAATAGAATCTCTCAACCAAATCAAAGGTATGACAAATCCAAAGTTAAATGTATTTATTGTAAGAAGTTGGGTCATTATGCACATTGTTATACTTTTATTTTTCACCATAGGTTGTGAAAGTATGTTATTAGATGTTATGAGGCTAGAATTACATAATTGAGTGAAATTATCATAATAATTTCACAAGGAAATAATTATTTTGTCACAATTTCATAATTGAGAATAAACTATTCATTGAAAAGAAAGTTCATAGTGAGTTGGAAAAAGTTCATAACTGAGCATGGAACTTGAGAAAAAATCTCATAATAGAGAAAAAGTTCATAATAGTTTGGCAAAAGTTGATAATTAAACATGAAACTTGTACATGACTTGTAATTTTTTAATTCACATGTCATCAAGCCTATCTATGACTTGTAATTGCTTAGTTCACGTGTTATGAAGATATCCATGATTTGTATCCACCTATCTATGACTTGTATCCACCTAATTCACATGTTATGAAGCCTATCTCCAATCTCCTCTAAAATACTATAAGAAGAGGCCAAATGATGGAGATACAAAGAAGAGTTTTGAAGGTGGTTATGCTGTCAAAATGGAGACAAAATATCAAGAGGCTAAGGAAGAGCATGGAGAGCCTGGAACTACGACGAAAGCATCAAAATTCAAGGTATCAGTTTGATGTAATAATCTTACATTTAGTAATGGATCATTGGTTTTCTTCCATAATATTTGTGTTTAATGCGTGAGTAATTTAGATCTAATCTTACAAGCAATAGATCTATATAGATCTAATAGATTTGAATTTCCTAACACTAGAAGAATAGTAGATCGATAGTTGTTTGTCTTCTTCTGTGCGGTAAGAAGATCATAGGAGTTGGAGCTGGATCTCGAGAACTACATCAATAGGATACATAAGGACAACCATCGTTTGAAAGGTATGTTCAACACCTTTCTTGGTTAAAAGGAAATAAATCTAATTAGACATAAGGAAAACCATTAGAAGTTTAGACCCCTCTTCTATCTAGAATCAAGGGTAGATTCTAGAGAGATATTGATGTTCATTTAGTGAGATCCATGTGAGACTTTTTCCCTTAACATATTGGTGATCATATTGTTTTCTTCTTTGTCTCTCTTAAAGAGTTTTTCCTCTAAAAGAGCGTCGCGAGCTTTAGATATAATTCTATAACTTTCTATACAAAATCTAAAGGAATTAGTTATAGATATGGATTCCTTCAAAAAAAATTAGTCAATCAAAAAAAAAAGTTGAAAAGTTTTTTGTAAACTCAATGCTTCTATTTTGATAAGGATTTTAGATCCAAACCCCTGTAAGGCATTGAAAAGTTCTCTCTGAACTCATTGATAAATTGTCGTAAGACATGGAAAAGGAAAACTGGATATTCATACTACACATGTAGAAAATTTAAACAATGAATATACTTACAAAATAATTTACCTAATACACAACCAACCAAAATGAAAATGGAAACTAACCTCATCTATCAATTGTAGTGGGATAAGTCTACATGTAAACCGTTGAGATACCAAATTGTTGTTGGCACATAAATTCAAGCTAATTGGGTGATGGTATGTAAATTCAAGTTGGTTGGCTAAAGTACTACTTTTGTAGGTAATTTGTGGGAAAAATCCATTCCATGGCTTCAAGTCAGATTAGCAGTCTGTGCATTAGATTAAGGATCTATATCACTAGTCTTGATGTTCTATAAGAAAACAATCGGTATATAGTACACAAAAATGAAGATGGAAATTATAAAAAATATTTAAATTTTGAGTAAAAATAATTTTAAAAAAATAGAAGTAAACATAATAACATGTTTAGATTATACTTATATATATATATATATATATATATAGAGAGAGAGAGAGAGAGAGAGAGAGAGAGAGAGAGAGAGAGAGAGAGAATTAAAATTTAAGGAGAAAATGTGATGTGATAAAGAGTTAGAAAGAAAAAAATAAGCATTCTTAAGATAAGAACAAATTTTCACGAGCTCCATAGTGAAACTGGGCCTCGGTCAATTCCTAAAACTCAATGGGATGAAAGAGTGTGTCACCATTATGACACTAAGAAGGTTGAAGATGAAAAACACTTTCTCTTAGATTGTCTAGCCTATACCCATATTAGATCTCATTTTCAAAATATTTGTCACACTACCAACCTTCCTAACCTCTTAACTCAACAAAAATATGGTGATCTTGGAAAGCTTCTCTTAATGCTTTTCGAGCACATAAACAAAATTCTAAAAGATCTAAAGTAAATCACTTACCCTCTTAAGGCCAGTTAAACCAATTCGGTCTTAGTAGATGTTTTTTTTTCTTTTGTAAGTAAGTAGTATTATATATAAAAAACCTTCCAAAACGCAAGTAGAGGTTCAAAATACAGACATAGCCATACTGTAATTATTGGACTGCCCCAACAGTGGGGAAACCAATCCAGCCAGCAGGGGGGGCAAGCATAAGTGGTGTAATATTCTAAGAACAATAGTCTCAAACTATCTGGTCATCAACTAAATAGAAGAGAAGCTAAAAAAACTTAAAGTACCACTATGGACCTAGACATTTGTTGAATAACCTGGCCAGGTGGTGTGGATGGCCTCAGACCATGGTTCCTCCTCGACATACGTCACTTGGTTTGCCCATTGCATTCCAGCTTCCCCACTGCTCTCGGCTTTTTCGGCGCCTGTCGAAGTATCCTGCAGCGGTCGTCATGCATAGTCCACCTCCATGGCCATGTCCTCGTGCTTGGCCTGCTCCAGCTCATTCCCTACAGATCATTGCACCTGGGCGTTTCCGTCATTGGTAGTTGCACTAGGTTCCTCTGTTGTAGCCACCCCTGTTGCGTCTGAGGGGAAAGCCCCTTGAAGGGAGGAAAGAAGCTGAAGAAGGATCTCTACCTTGCCGTCTGTGGCTTGCAGATGGAATTGAAGGTCCTCCACCCCCTGACAGAGTTCAAAGACCAAGCCAAAGAGGATGGCGAGGCTTTCTCTTAGTTGTGTGCCGAAGAAAGAGTCCGAAGACTGGTTCTCGGAGTTCCATGGCTTGCGAGGAGGAGGTGGCTCTCCCTCGGTTTTCCTTAATGAATCATGAACTAGTATAGGGGCAGGCTCAACCGTTGGCGGTTCAAGAAGGGGACGCAAGGAGGAACACGGCAGCCTGGGGATGATAGCTAGACAATCAAACTGTGAAACGGGCGGAGCGGGAGAGGGAGGCAAAAAAGGCTCGGTCTGGATGGAAGGGGAGGAGCAAAAGGAGGGAGAGTCAGGGGGGGAGACAGAAGGCCGACGAGGTTTCCATGGAGAGCCTCTCCGCGGCCTCCCCCTTGGGCGTGGCATGAGGTACTTCTCATGGCTGCCAGAAGTGACCAGGTGCGACATGCAGAGATAAAGTGCCTGGAGACGAGTAGGGACTGCAAAAAGCATGAAGGTTCGGGAAAGATCAGGCCATGGTAGCAGAGGGGGGAGCCATACAGAGTGCGAACGGATACGAGGGGCATACAACAACGACCAAGCCATGAAATGAGGCGCAAAGGGAGAGGGAGGCTGCATAAATGAATTGCTATGTCGTCTTAAGGGCAATTTAATGCAGAAGTGGGGTGGTGGACGGTGGCACGAGCTCGTCACATGGCTCCATGCCCCGTTGGTTGATCCCTGCCTCCGCTACGCGCCAAGTGTTCCTCACTAGCACCCCATCTGGGGGAGTTTCCACCATTCTAGCTTTGCGGATACATTGCTGGAGAATAGGATGATCAGGTTCCAGGGCTGAGTTGCATAGGAGTTCTGGTCCGCTCCAATTGGTGCCCATATTAGCCAGTTCATCCACAACTTGATTCGCCTTCCTCCTGATGTGAGCAGGTATGATAGCCTGATTTGGTTGCAATAAGTCTTTGATTATATGTAGCCCGTGTGAAAGTCTCCAACTAGGCGACAATCTTTCCGGGTTCGCTCCATTTAAAATACTGCGCAACAGATTGATGATGATTTGAGAGTCCCCCTCGACTATTAGCTTGGTGAAATCGTTTTTGATGGCTAATTGTAGTCCTTTGATAAGTCCCCAAAGTTCTGCTAAATTGTTCGTGGAATGACCGAGGGAGCCTGCGCTTATGAGAAGGATGTGCCCATGATGGTTGTGGAAGACTACACCATAGCCTGCTACGCCAGGATTGCCCTTAGAGGCTCCGTCAAAATTGAGCTTGATGAAATCCATAGGGGGGGGAGACCAGAAGGAGGGGCTGCTGAAAGGGGGGATAAGAGAAGAGGGGGGGAGAGCGTGAAGAGAAGGAAGAGGAGTCCAATGCCGAAGGATGGGGAGTTCGGAGGGAGTGTTGATTAAGTCTTCATCGGTCCACTGCTGAAGGTTGAGAGTTTCCAAGATATTGCGATGGCATTGATGCCAGCATTGTTGCCACGGGAGGGAGGTGCTTTTGAAAAGTCTTATGTTCCTTTCTTTCGAAGTTTGCCAAAGGATGAAGCCTGGAAGTAGTTGCCAAATACGATTGAGGAGGGGGGAATGGAAAGCCTTGTCCCTCCAGTTCATAATGGTGTCGATGATACTATCTCTGTGGCGGTCCGAGGTGCGCATGATAAGCATCGCTTGATCCCAAATTTGAGCAGTATAAGGGCAAGAGTTGAGGAGATGGTTCATGGTTTCATCTTCCTCTCCACAAAGCATGCAAATAGAGTGCCCAACGAAACCCCTTTTCGAGAGGTTATCCCAGGTTAGAATGCTTGAGTGGGAGACAAGCCAAAGAAAGAGGGTGATTTTTGGCCAGTGTTTAAGACTCCAGATTTTGTGCCAAACATTCCCTGAAGGGAGGGGGTCTATTTGCGCTTTGATATGGTAGGATTCTCGCGTGTTGTAGGTGCCCTGTGGCCTGTGCCCCCACCGAAGGATATCCTCTCCTGCAATTTTGGGAATTTTCTGCTTTGCCAATTCTTCTTGCCAAGGTGCCAGGTCCACATGCACCCCCAGATTAATGCGTTCCTTGTCCAAGTGTCAGCAGTGCCAGGTGTCTTCTGGGGGATTGTCCTGCCAGTAGTCAGCTACTCTTGTTAGGCCCGCCCGTGTATATTGGGTACATATGTCTCTAGCCCAGACCTCATTGTCCAAAACTGGCCACTGTTGCCAGGAATCTTTCCAGAAAAGAGTTGTTTCCCCATTTCTGATTTCCCAGAAGGCATGCCGAGTCACCAGCTGTCTGTTCTGCTTAGCCGTTGTCCAGATTAAGGAGCCTGGGTTGTCCCCATTCCATCAAATTAGTTTCTTCTCTGCCACATTTGGAGCGTATTTCTTCCTCCAAAGTCTGGCCCAGAGATCCTTGGGGTTTTTTAACCACCGCCACCAAATTTTGGTGCTTAGGACTTTGTTCATAATGAAGGGATATCGTAATCCCAAGCCACCTTGCTCTTTAGGTCGACAGAGTTTGTCCCAGCTGACTAGCGCTATTTTCTTCCCTAAGTTGAGGCCTTGCCAAATGAAGTTTTGTTGTAAGCTTTTGATGGTTTTGAGAATGAACTTTGAGGCAGCTAGCGCTGAAGAGGTGTAGATTGGAAGGGCCTGAAGAATAGCTTGGAGAAGAGTAAGACGACTGGGAAGGTTTAAGACTCTGAAGGTCCAAGAAGAAAGCCTCTTGGTAAAGGAGGATAAAAGGTGTTCCCAAGAGGAGTTCCAGAGGGCATTGTCAATCAAGGGAATGCCAAGGTATTTGGACGGAAGGGAGCTTATATTGAAACCTAGGATATCAGAGATATGGCGCTGGATCGGAGGGGGCATATTGAAGAAGAAGATTTGGGACTTATCCTTGTTGCAGTCCAGGCCCGAGGCATCTGAGAAGGTTTGGAGGATCGTTAAGAGAGAGTTGGCTTCGTGGACAGTCAATCTTCCCATCAAAAGCGTGTCGTCCACAAATTGACTGTGCGAGATAGGGGGGGAAATGCCATGCAACGGGAGGCCTGTCAGAAGGTTACTTTCAACTGCTGCATGGATGGAACGACTAAGACCTTCGGCCAAGATGATGAAGAGGAAAGGGGAGAGAGGATCTCCCTGTCTAATTCCTCTTGAGGGGGAGAAGGGTCGAGAGGGAACACCATTGATGAGAATAGAAAAGAATGCCGAGGAGGTTAGATTCAGAATCCAAGTCACCCAACGCTGATCAAAACCAGAAGCTAGGAGCATTGCTCGCATGTATTCCCAGCTTATCTTGTCAAAGGATTTAGAGAGGTCTAATTTGAGGAGCATACCTAGTGTTTTGGTCTTCTGCAGAGAGTGAATCACTTCATGGGCTAGGATGACGTTGTCCAGGATTTGTCTTCCCTCAACATATCCTGATTGCTTCAGGGATATGATTGTCGGTAATATAGGCTTGAGTCTCCTGGCTATCACTTTTGTTAGGAGTTTGTAGATGACATTGCAGAGAGCTATGGGCCTGAACTGCTTGGGATGTTTTGCCTGCCCCTCTTTGGGTACTAAGGTGAGGAAAATCGCATTTAGAGCCTAGAGGACCTATCCAGTAGCTCTAGAGTCTTCCAAAAATTCCCAAACCTCTACCCTGATCATCGGCCTTGCATCTAGGGGTGTCCTGAAGTGCTTGGTCCACTTCCTCGATTGTGAATGGTCGGAGAAGTGCTAAGTTTTGCTCTTGGGTGATGAGGGAAGGCACATGCTGTGTAACCTTATTGATGGCCTCAAGTCTATCCGAGAGTGTTTCTGTAAGGAGATCTTAATAATAGTCTATCAAGGTTGTTTCCATATCTTCATGGGAATGAATGGTTTCCCCGTCATCGGATATGAGATGCGTGATCTTATTAGTGTGCCTTCTGTGGATGACAGTTCTATGAAATAATTTGGTGTTGCGTTCCCCTTCCTTGAGCCATTGGATGCGCGATTTCTATTTCCATAAGATCTCTTCTTGTCTTTTCCTAGCCTCGAGCTGTTGATTTACTTTAGCTTCCTTGGCTTTTAGCTCATTCGTTAGCCCCTGCATTCTAATCTGGTTTTGAATCTCACCCATTTGTTTTGACAGCTACTTTTGGGAGTCGAAGATATTGCCAAAGTTATGCTTATTCCAGAGTTTGAGAGTTTGTTTGAGGTTCTTTAACTTTTGCTGGAATCTGTACATTTTGGAGCCGTGAGAGACCTCTGCCTCCCTCCACCAGTCCTGGATATTTGCTTGGAAGTTGGGATGGTCAAGCTAGAACTGTTCAAGCCTGAAGGGTTTCTTACAAGGTGTGGTTGGGACATCCAACCATAACTGTATAGGCCAGTGATCTGAGACAGAGAAATTTAGGATGGTAGCTTCCATAGTCGTTCCTTCCATCATAAAGGAGTCAGAGATGAGGAATCGATCTAGTTTGCAAGCGATTTGGTGTATTCTGGTCCTTCTGTTTGTCCATGTGTAAATTCCATTGTTGGCCTCCAGGTCGATGAGGTGAAGATTGTCTAAGAGGCTATTGAAGTCGATGGAGTCCCGATCCAGTCGTCTTGATCCTCCTTTTCTTTCCTCCAGCCTGCGAATGATGTTGAAATCTCCACCAACAGTCCATCTATTATACTGTGTTAGACTGGATAATTAATTCGGGCTCCTAAGGAAGGCTTGCTTATCCCTTGGGCTGGTCGGGCCATAGACATTGGTCAAGTGTCCAGGCTTGCTTGAGCCTATGAGCCTATAATCTGCTGTAATGGACCATATGGCGGCGAGGAAGTTTTCCAACAGCACTGAGTTGGTGTTCCAAAGAATAGCCAATCCTCCATCTGTGCCTGTGGTGTCGGTTGAAGTCGCTTCCCCTTGCTTCCAACAGTAGGGAAGTAGCCTGTCGATGTCTTCTGAAGTGCTTTTTGTTTACTGCAAAAGTACTATGTCAGGTTTTTCCGCTAAGATCAGATCCCGTAGCATTTTTTGCTTGCTACGTCCATTGAGGCCTTTGATATTCCATGAGATGATCTTCATGATCATGGTGGGGTAGGGAGAGGAGGGAAGTTGTCTGAGATCAAATGGATTTGTCCTGAGTTTACCATAAAGTGGCCTATTTCTTGTATGAGCTTATTGGTGGATTTCCTCCCTCTTTTCTTTTCGTCTTTCTGAGTTTTATTTGAGGTTTTTGACTGACTTCCCTGGATTCCCAGAGCTTTGATAGCTCGAGCTGAGGACCCAACTGAAGAATTGAGAAAGACCTTGTGCACCTTCCGTAATTGATCCCTGGGTATAGTGTAAATTTTTTTATGCCTGTAGGTGTGCTTGAGGTGCTCCAGATACACCCCGGCTAGATCTTGCTCCTCCAGCTCCATTTCCGCGTCCTCGTCATCTATCTCCAGCAAGTCTTGCAGTACCTGAGCCATGTCTAGGGGGGGGAGATCTGACTCCTTACCCTATGGGGGCCGTTCATTGCTTTGGCTTGTAGACTGGGGTCCATTATCCGGAAGTGGTACATTTGGGTTCGTAAGGGTTGTGGGGTTCTCTGGTTGATCCTGTAGGATTGCAAACTTATTACTAGTTGAGGGATCTTTACTTACTTGGGTTGGTTGCCTTCTTCCTCCTTGTCGTCTTTTCCCTGCTGGTTGTGCAAAGTCGTCCTTGTCTTTGCCGCTTTTTGGGTTCCCTTCTTTGTGAACATTATTGAGAGGGCACTCTCTGAAAAGGTGACCGTGTTCGTGGCATTTCCGGCATCAGAATGGAATGTGTTCATAGTCGATGGTCTGGGACCAGTCCTCGTCATGATATTCCAGTATGATGGATCCTGGGAGCGGCTTGGCTATGTTCAGGTACACACATATTTGTGCATAAGAAGTGTAGTGCCGCTGCTTGGTTGCTTCGGAGGACTTAACATAGATGCCGATGGTGTTGCCTATGCCGGCCAAGACCTCTTCCAGCCAGAATTCCTAGGGGAGAGAGTACAATCTAATCCACACCGGTGCATGGGCAAAGTCCTCCTTCTCAGGGCTGAACTTCTCTGTCCAGAATCTTAAAAAGAGTCCTGTCGATTTGTAGAAGTACGCCCCCCCATCAAAGATGTGATTTCGATCCTCAAGGTTGTGGAGGATGATTGTGAAGAACCCCTTGGATCCCAGTTGTAGATCATAGTTACCTTTTGGTTTCCACCAATATTGTATCCATTTGACCAGATCACGCTCAGAGGGCCAGATCCTTAGGAATTTTCCCACCAGGGCATAGTCTCTCATATATTGATTTTGCTCTTCTATGCGTGGTGAGCTGATAACGTATTTTCGGGCCTGTGGTGCTTGTGGGATGCACTTACCTGGAATCCATGAAGTTGACGCAGTAGCTGGAGTAGTCTCTTTCTCTGGATCGATGTCCATCTCCCGATCCTTGAAAGTTCCTTCCGCTAGAAGCTTCAAGCGCAAATATGGTGGTGGCTCAAAGGTTGGTCGTTTCGTACCTTCTGCAGAGTTTCCATTCGTCATGGCTTGGCTATAGGAGATGCCATTCGGCTCCCCTTCCTTGCGAGACATGAGCCCCAGCGGGGCAGGCGTTGTGATGGCGCAATTCAGAGCGGCTGAAGAACCCTAAACCCTCGGCTCCGAGCGATCAAAACCTCATCTTCGGTCTTAGTAGATGTTAATCATCATCATCATTTATAATTTATTCTAAAATATATAAAAAATATATGTATTTTAATTGTTTACTATCAAATTAAAAAAATAACAAATTAAATATGTATAATTCACTTTAAAATATTTTAAAAAATACAAAAAAATTAATATTTTAATTATTCACTATAAAATAGAAAATGCAAATTTAAATTCTTTTAACTTACCTTAAAAAACAATTTTTTTTTTTTTTACAAAGGACATCTTCTAAACAAAAGAAATCCAACTCCCTTGATTATTGCAATGAGAATGACTCGACAACATCGTGCGAGTTGAAGCCTTTCTCCATAACTTCGTACATTATATGTTGTAGAAATTTTCTTTGGTAGTCCATATATTGTTGCCTTCCATTTATGAAAGCTTCTCTTTGTTAATTATGTCGAAGGCATATTCACTGATAGGTTTTGTAGAAAACCTGTCAGTTGACAGGTTTTCCAAAACCACCCTTTTGATCAAAACCACTTGGAAATAATGGAGTAAGCGCCAGTTGTAAGCGTCAGTTGTAAGCACTAGTTATAAGCTTCAGTTGTGAGAGTCAGTTGTAGGCGTGTTAAGAGTCAGTTCTTAGTTAAGAGTCTAGTTGTCTTTGGTTTGCATGTAACCGAATCGGTAGAATCTTTTCCTATATAAAGATGTAATCCATCTTCATTGAATAATACAGAAGTGAGCATAGCCTCACCGTGTTGTTTGTTTCGCATAATTTATCTTGGTATCAAAGCCACGGGGAGAGGGCGTGGATAGCGTGCAGAAATTTTTTTGGAGGGCGAGCTTTGCTAAATCCGCAAACTTACGAGGAGGGGCATTCCTCCATTGGTTGAAATCGCATAGAAGAGTCTTCTTTGCATGAGTTTTGAAGTGTGAAGGCACTTGCATGAGCCCATTTGCAAAATAATTCACGTGAGCTTGTGGCTGCATATCATTTCGAGCAGGAGCGTGGAGTTTGAAGGTAAAACCATGAAGGTTATATTCTTTTTTCATGCGTGGAGGTTTTGATAAACGTGAGGTTTGCTGCTGAGTTTTGGAGCATCCTCAGATCCCTTGTGCGTACTCAGCCATTTGAATGCGCGTCTGTTTAGTGGGAGAAAAATGTGAGTGGGTTTGAAGCGGTAAGTGGACACCAAATCGTGAAGGTCGTGTGGATTTGGTGTGAGCGTGGAAACGTAAAGTATTTTTTGTTTGAAGCCTTGAAAAACAAGAGGATCTCCTCCATTCACGATTTATTTATTCACGTAAGATTTTTTTTTTAAGGGATTAATGAATGGCACGCTTCCTTAGTGGAGATATGAAAGGATAAAGGATATATATATTTTAGAATAGTGAATTTTTTATTATTTAAAGTGGATATATTTTATATAAAAAGGTGAAGAGGGAGTTATAAGTTCATGCATGTGTATTTCAAGTGGATGCATGTGAAATTTATATATTATTTTTATATATAAAGTGGTGTTAAGGATTTTTGTTTTTAAAGTTTTCTCTTAAGAAAGCTGAGAGTCAAGATTGAGACGGATCGGTGGTATCCGAAGGCAGAGCGACAGAAAGTTGCATATTCTTGGTGATTCACTTACAGAGACTAAATTGCAGTGATGGAGAATCCTCTTGTGGAGACATACCTCAACGAAGCCAACAAGTTAGATGGCTCGAGTTTCATTAACTGGAAATTCAAGATGCAAACGCTCATGGAAGGTTATGGTGTCTGGAACATTGTGAAGGGAACTGAACTGAAACCTGATGCGGCTGCAGATGCAACAACAACATAGATCCAAGATTAGGAGAAGTGTGAAAACAAGACAAAGGTATTGTTGTGCATGTCTGTTAAAGATAGCATAATTCCACATATTAGAGAAGCTACAACTTCTGCTGCAACATGGACAACGCTTAAAGCATTGTATGAAACTAGCAACACAAATCGCATTTTGTTCCTGAAAACTAAATTGCTAGGCATTAAGATGGATGGAAATGAATCTGTTAGTTCATTTTTGGGTCGTATTAAAGAGGTGAAAGACAAGCTAGTAAATATAGGGGAAACTGTTTTCAACACTGATCTGGTCACTATTACCTTAAATGGTATGCTAGAAGATTATCATATGTTCATAACAGGTCTCACAACAAGGGAGAAACCTTCTACATTTGAAGAACTAACAGGCATTTTGCTGCAAGAGGAAGACATGTGTGGGAATCTGAAGCCTCGGAGTAAAGATTTGGCACTGTGGTCAAATAATAGATCTGCAAGAGGGAGATCAGGAGTAAGAGGCAGAGGAGGCAGTTCATGGTAGAGAGGTGGTTCATGGAAGAGAGGCAGTTCATCGCAGAGAAGACAATCTCCAAATCAAGGTATGCAATCTAACATAAATGAGTCAAAGAGTTGTTTTTATTGTGGTCGACCTGGACATATGGTTAAAGAGTGTCATAAGAAGAAAAGTGATGAGGCTAGGAATAAACCTAGAACACATTCAGGTCATTATGCAGAAAAATATTCAAATCAAGATCTCAGATTATTTATTGCTAGTGATGATATTGATGAACTCCCGAATTTTGACTCATGGGATCTTAGGTTGTTTGTGTCTAATGCTGCTTTATCTGCTGAAATGGATGATTCTGATGCCTGGTTTGTGGATTCTGGAGCATCAATACATATGACTTGTTATAAAAATTGGTATGCTAATTTTAAAGAAACACATAATGGTGCCAGCATACATCTTGGAGATGACCATGCTCATCAGATCAAGGGATATGGAGACATTCCTATGACATTGCCGAATGGTACTGTTCGTCACATTCGCAATGTGGTGTATGTTCCAGGAATAAAGAAAAATTTGATCTCTGTGTCCATCATTATAGATCAGAACTTGAAGGTTGAATTCTTCAAGAATGATTGCATAGTGAAGGATCTACTGGGCCACTTCCAAACTATTGCAACAGGAGTCAGAGCAGGAGGTCTATACAAACTTGATGTTACCAGCAAAGCACATCATGCACTGACTTCTGCAACTATGCCAACAGAGATTCTTTGGCATCAAAGGTATGGACACATCAATCATCCTGATTTATTGTTA
>ML799603.1:5229-24607 GCA_009831015.1 Picea engelmannii
TTGTCTAGCATAAGATGTAAGTCTTTTACTAAATGGAGGTTTAAGATGAACACAAATTGTTGTCTAGCATAAGTTGTAAGTATTCTAATAAATGGAGGTTTAAGATGACCACAAACTGCTATCTAGCAGAAGCTATAAGTCTTATACGAAATGGAGGTTTAAGGAAAACCACAAACCAATGCTAATGGAATATGGCACTGACTCTGGCTCGCTTGAAAGGACTTCGAAACTTGAAGTCTGACTGTCAATCACTGATATTATCCCCCTTGTCATATACAAGGTGAGAATATGGAAATCTTTCCATTGCAAGATGTGTCAATACTTGAGAATATGAATTATTCAATATGATTGATTTATCTTCTTGGTTGTTGATGACCATTGCCAAGAAGTGATCCACCCATAATGATTCTTTACTCTTGCATATTTCTTGTGTTTGGAACATCTCTTTGAAGGATTATTATGCTTTCCATAATGCTCACAAGGATGAAGATCAAAACATTGATTCTCCATGTGGCCAACTTGATGGTAATGTTAGCATTTAGGAATCTTCTCTTGAACTAGAGCAGGTGAATATGAACTTTCCTGAAATAATCCAACACTTTAGAACTAGATTGGTTTGATATAATCTGGAATATGAAAGTTAACTTCCTTTTCATATCTAATACATGTTTTGTGCTTATTTTCTCTGGTTTCTTCCCAAGGTCTGATGATTGGCTTGGAAAGAGAAAGTTGAACTTGTTCATGCACAACTTCATCTTCATCTGCACTTGTATCTGAGGTTGGCTCACTGATTTTCCCCTGTAGTAGTTGTTGATTTGAATCATAATCATCGAAAAGAGGGTTGTTTTGAACAAGGACTAGTTCAGAATGTTGAAGCCTTTTTCATAGAAGTTCATCATGAAGAAGTTGAGTATGAATTTGAAGTAGTTATAATTTGGCTTGTGAAGCTTGCAAACAAGTTAGAACAGATTGAAGAGTTGCTTTGTCAATTGTGACAATATTGTCGATAGTAGAAAGCATTAGTGTTTAGTAACTCTAATAGTTCATCAATTCAAGCCACTTAAATATTGACTTAGACCTCAAAGGGTTTCTTGCAACTCCACCCTTTAACAATCATATTCTACAATTCAAACTCAACAAATAAAGAGTGTCATATTCTACTAAAAATGCACTCATTTACAATGTAATTCAACTTGATTTAAAAAACACAAAATTAAACTTACAAAAATATTATTTGTAAGTTACTATTATTCTCGATTATGGAGTTGAATTGATGGTGGCCTCCAAAATAAAACAACAATCAAAATGTTGTATATACCAGGTTTTCTTGAGTCGAATGTGGTGAAATGAAAAAAGAATAAAAAAGAAACACATTTACCTCATTACCACACCGACAGAGAATGTGAGCGACCGCTTCTCCATCATTTTCATGGAAGCAACACTGATGAAAGCTTGAATGTATTGGGGTCAAATACAGACTCAAAACCCTCAACTCTACATTCAATCTACAACATATCATAAATCTAAGAACACTTCATCTGCTGAACTTCCTCTCATGTTTGCAGTGACCGTAAATTGACCAACTTCTCTCAAATCGGCTTCCAACCTTTCGAGCGTTTCATGTGCAACATCTAGCACATCCTTGCATTGAAGTAAAGCCTCAACTCTCTCAAACTTCAATATAGGAGTAATAAGTTCGATGTTGTTTAGAAATAGTCGGAAGAACCACAGTGCTTTTGAGGCTTTTTTGTCTTGAAGATGGATCCTGTTGTGGATCTGAAACGTCGACAAGCTATCAAAATCACTGTGGTTCTTCCGACTATTTCTAAACAAATCTCTCACCACAGAAACCTAAATGATCAAAGTTCGATGTTATCAACATGTAGGCAAGGTTATATGCTAGTAGATTCTGTGAGGAATAAACAATTATCCTGCCATTGCCTTCCACCTAGTACTCTTAAAGAGAGAATTTGTCCCTCTACATGAGAAAATGATACTTCTCGTCATAGGGTTCCTGGAAGTACATAGCAACTTCCAACCACTTGGAGTGTCTAACAAGGTCACCTTCATAGAACCAAGCCTCGTCCATTCAATAGCGCAGAACCACCCGAACACATCCTTCGACGATGTAGATGAGTTGATCGACATGTCATTCACATTTGAGCTTACATTTACCACTCTCCCATTTCGACCATCTCTTTACTCCCAACTCTTCTTCCACTACGTTCCTCTCTAAGCGGATGTTGTATATCTCCTCCACTGTTTTTTTTTTTTAATACTAGTGGTTACTGCTGTGGAGATTCTTTTGGGTCTGAATTGGGGAGGAAGAGGAGTGGTTTGTTGGGTTCGAACCTCTGCTACTGTAGTGCTAAAGTACACAAAATGACATTGTTATCATTTATCGTATCAATGAGAAGTGCACCATATCACTCTTTTTGATCCCGATAAATTTTGTTTAGTTTGATGCCTTACAAGGACAGAATGAGATGGAGACGGAGCTTGACTAGACTATGGTTGACTCTAGAATCTGATGGTAATAAAACTCGAAGGGTTTATCATACAACGCGTAGAGAGAGAGCCGCATGAGGGGAAGAGAAGTACGAGACTTGGAATGACTTTAAATTGGAAGAAACCCTGACACCTATAGATTAGGGGCGCGAATGATGTCGAGAGAAGGATAAGAAACAAAGAGAGGGTTCATTGGAATAAACCCTAACACTTACAAATAGTAGGGATGAGGACTTGAAGAATAATTAGAGAGATAAAACATAAGGCATACTGGCAAATTGAGTCTAACACTTGTGGTAGGGGAGATGTTTCATGAAACGTCTAGAGAATAAACATGATAAGCAATTTTGCACAAACTCAACTATAAACAACTACCATAGCTTAATTTAGACCCTGAGTACTAGGCACTTTGATACCATTGTTAAATGCACAAATGTAGATCAAGGTGGAATATCATTTCATTCATATGATATATGTATAAATACATGAGCTTGACCTTTGGATTCGTTTGATTCTCAATGATGGTTCTCATTCACTTGGCTTTTCATATTCCATCTCAAGTGAATAATACAAAATACCATAACCCTAAATGGATTAGGTTCCCAACAATGTGTATTTTCATTTTGAAGTTGCTTCAATAAAATGAGAAATTTAACTTAGTAAAGAGAGAATTACTTAGGTTTTACTATTCATCAAGCATGTTTCTTTTCCTTTCTTAGAATTTCATTTCTAGTATTTAGTTAGTTTATTTTCAACATCTCATTTTTAGTTGTGCACACATATCACACCCTAATTATATGCTTTGTTTATGACCCCAAACTTGGTGTTGAAAATCAATAACTCAATTAAGTAACGAACTGAAATTCTTCACTTGAGGACCAAAAACAATATTATAGTCAGGTTAAGAGTGTGGGGATAGGAATCCAAACAACATTCCACACTTGTCTCATATTTGAGACATAGTTGTTGACTTCCAGGGTGCTTAAAATTGTTTCTACTGAAAATGGTTCAAAACCTATTTGACAAAGGACGAGTTATTTTAGAGTGTTCATGCCAACTATTTGAGGCAAGGAAACCCTTCATACATACATGTGAAGAGTTATGTTAGTGATGAATCATTATATTTCCACCCAAGGTGGATCTCTTAGGTGAGGGGGCATCTGAGAAAAATAATTGTTGCCCACTGGGAGTTGTCGTAGTTCCCTTCACTATAATTGTTTCTTTCATGCCTTCACTCACTCCTTTGGTGGACTTCATTGCCATCTATTTTGAGTGTTTCAAAGACCCTTTACTTTCATCTCTTCATTCACTTTCTCCTGATGGAGATCATCACCATTTGTTGAGAAGTGTTTGGAAGGGCCTTTGTTTACATAGTTCAAGCATTCGAATAGTATCATGTTTGAGATTAGTGTCTTTTCCTTTTATAGGATGAAAGTCATTACTTTGAGGCTTTTTATTTAACATGCTTTAGTGAACCACATTCAAACCACTTGTTACACCACATGTGCACACAATTTTTCTTTTGACACATATTGCTATGAAATCATTTACTTTGCTTAACACTAATCATTAGATTTATTACATCACCAATTATAGAGGTTTGATTAATCAAGAACCAATAGACTTGATGGGGTCCAAGTTGAGAAAGAAATATTTTGAGTTATAGATGGGATCCATTATAGTTATATCATCCTATCAGGAAATTTCTAACACCGCCAACACTTTTCTTATAATAGATCATAACACTATGTGGCCAATGGACCGATGACTAGGTCATTGTCCATCGATCACTTTATGTGTTCAAATGTTATATACAAATTATCTCAATATTATTTGAGAACAATTATGATTCTTGAATGTCGCGACTATCTGTAGTTTCATCGACCCATCGACCTCATCTCAAAGTCAAAATTGAAAAATTGTTATTCGAAATGAAAAAGTGCCCTCCCCCCAACATAACATATTGGGGGGTGTCTATTGGGATGCTTGATACAACACTAGCATTGGAATAAAGAAGGACCAAGGCCCGATGACAAAGTCGATGATCCATCGTCCACTTCTATGTGACAATTGCCTTTTGAAAGAATAACACCTTGATACAAATTCCCTGATATATTAGGTTTAGCCGAGAAACATGAAAAGGAACAAAGGATAAAACCTACAACCAAAAATGTCAAATGATCTATGAACCTATCCACTATCATGACTTTGATTATACTTTAAGCATGATGCTATCATGAACCAAGCCTTAGTAGGCTCACATGTTCCAGTAACAATTCAAATAGTAATAAGCATTTCCATTAGGGTTCATCCAACATTGATATCCAAATGTTGGATGACCAAAGGTTGAGTTGGATAATGTCCATCGCTAACCTTACCTTGTTGCTCTAAAAGATTCATCGTGAGAAAAATACTAGGTTCTGGAGGTAGACTACGATGGTTAAAGCAATAATCTTGAAAACCTCTAATGACTAAAAAAGAATTAATAAGATCTATTCCACTTTACCTAACTAAACAAAGGAATCCAGAAAATAGCACAAATGTGAATGTAAAGTCCTCCAAAATTGATTCCACGAGATATAGAAGTAGGTTGCAAATAATTTGTGATCTAGAAAAAAATTGAGGGGATTCATACTTTCGTATGGTTTTGTTGATAGCTCAATTATGGGTTTTTTCCAAAATAGTTACAAGTTGGGAAACCTTGGCGTACATTTTCTCATCTTTTCCATGCCCATGGCACATAAAAGGAATAAAAAAATGCATGCATAGAGAGGAAAACTCTCTCACACACACACACACACACAAAAAAAAAAAAACAATATAGGGAACAATTACATCATTGGGTTGTTGCAAATCTTGGATGGATGTAGGCTATAAACATAAAACCATAAGTAGATTTCACAAGTAACCCCTAAAGCCAATCTATAGAGGAAATTAAAAACAAAAGAATCTCCTCCTAGTGGAGTCACCATTCTGTTGATGAGAATTTCCTAACAATATATGTACTACTAGATCCCCATTGGTTGTTTAGAGGCTAGTGACAAATAACAATACAATAAGTTTTCCTTTTCCATTCTAAAGAACGAAGAAATCTAACTAAGGCTTTCAGATAGAAGAAAATAGAGGAACTTGTAGGCTTGTGCTCCTCAAATGATCTTCCAATATTGAATGGATGAGTAAGAAGAGGAGGTTCAAATCCAAGAATCTTGCTCATAAGACAAGAAAAAAACACCTTTCCTAATCTTCAAGTAGAAAAACCCTAGATATAACTCACCAATTAAAGTAAAAATCCTTCTAGATCTACTTGATTAGTTCAATGAGTGAAAGCAAGGCATTTAAGTAACACAACATTAAAACAATGCACACAAATAGGGGGGGGGGTGAGAAATGAGATTCTATTAGAGGTATACAAGATTACATCCATAGATACATACTTTTGAGTGGTGAGATGGCTCCAAATATTTTCTCCTTGGGTTCGTTCCTCTTCGAGGCTCTCTATAGTCCAAAGGTCTTCAATGGTCATTAGGGTCACTCCCAAACCTCCATAAGGAAAGTTGATACAAAGGTGAAAATTGGGCATTCCTTTTATGAGAAGAAAATGATCATAACCTCTCCAACATCCAACAAAAAGATTTGAGATCTAGATCAAATCCATCCAAATCTAAATCTATCAATTGCATGCGAAGGAGGCATTTTTACAGGCTTCTTAGCCCTTATGGGGTTTTACATGAAGGATAGGTATACATTATAGAATGACCTTGAGATATTCATTCTTTCGGCGCATCAACAATGATCAAAGTGGACTAAATCAACTGTAGAATGCTCCTTGATCAAATTTGACCAAGTCAAGGTGGTGCACATGAGTATCAACCTTTCTATGGCACCTTCAACACAATTTTCCAGGGAAGGGTTGTACCCATCAACAAACTCAAGGAAAATTAATGTTATTTCCAAAGTTATGAGACAAATTAAGATTGTATACACTAAATAAACCACGTAACAATGTACTCTAGGGTTAGGGATAATAAGTACATGCAAGAGAAAGTCCCATAATAACACGTTACAAAGAGGAATTTAAGAAAAAAGGGGAAAGAGTGAGGTCCCACCTTCATTGGATCAAGGAGGGTGAGGAGCACTCTAAGTTTTACTTTGACCTCTTCAAAATGAATAATTATTTTGAAAAGATCTTGGGGTTACAATAGCGAGATGGGGTGACATAGGAGTATCTCATCATATATATATATATATATATATATATATATATATATACCCTCAAGACCAAGCATTTTTCCATCCTTTAGTTTGCATAGAGTGGAGAAAAAGTTATTTTTAAAATTTCTATGCTAATTACTTCCCTCTCATATGCAATAACTTTAGTAGTGACTACCTTTCTGCACTCTTTTCTAGTCGCACACACTAATTGACACAACTAAAGATATGGAGAAAATAAATTTTGGAAGTGTACACCAAAAATATATATATATATATATATATATATATATATATATATATATTTTTGGTGTACACTTCCAAAATTTATTTTCTCCATATCTTTAGTTGTGTCNATATATATATATATATATATATATATATATATATATATATACTCAAGACCAAGCATTTTTCCATCACCAATATATATATATATTGGTGTACACTTCCAAAATTTATTTTCTCCGTATCTTTAGTTGCGTCAATTAGTGTGTGCGACTAGAAAAGAGTGCAGAAAGGTAGTCACTACCAAAGTTATTGCATATGAGAGGGAAGTAATTAGCATAGAAATTTTAAAAATAACTTTTTCTCCACTCTATGCAAACTAAAGGATGGAAAAATGCTTGGTCTTGAGGGTTTTTCTTGTGAGTTTTAGAAATTCACGTGCAATGATGATTTATACAAGATGGCTCAAGAAGTATTCAGGAAGGGAAGGATTTCTGAGTTCCTTATCCAAGCGTTGTTCCCAAGAATATTGCTAGAGATAATATCAATGTGAAGCATCATATTACCCTCTTAAATGTTTCATATAAGTCATAGTTAAATATTTGGACCTTAGAGTATCTAAAGTTATGGCATAAATTATTAGAATTGAACAAACAAGACTTGTATAGGGGATACTTATTCTTAACTAGATGATCATAGTTTAGGAATGCATGTAGTGAGCTAGGAAAACAAATAAGGACTCCCTGTTTCTAAAGATAAACTTTGATAAAGAGAATAACAAGGTGGATTGGAACTTTATCCTTGAGATGTTGCAATGACTTGGATTTGGATCCCAACTCACAAGAATGGAACACACTCTATTTTTAGAGGCCTTCACTTTTGGTGGTGAGTGACAGGCTTCCCATGGTCCCTTGAAAATTACGCTCCATGTTGAAGCATGATGGTGGGCTTGGACTTATTAACATCTACACACATAGGAAGATTCTTGTAGTAAAATTGGTGGTTTGTAGTCTTGAATGAGATGCACCTTAGATGACTCTTCTCAATTATATGATCCGACGTGGTAGCCATATTAATAAAACCAGAGGTACGTTATCTTTATGTGACATTATTGGTTATCCACATCACTTGTGACTACTAGGGCCATTCGTGCTCACGAGAATTTGAGAAGCCTTGAACGCTATGTCCCATTGGATTTTTTTGAGTTTTTTGGGAGTAGGAGGGGATATGACCTATTACCCCCCCATGCCTAGGGGTAACTAAAGGAGATCATGTCTCATGGCCCGCAATGGAGACAATGATCCAAACCATGATGATGATCAACATGTCCACAAATAACAGCCCAACGACCCCCCTTGGATTGCATCTACAATTGTAGATCAACCAAGCTCATCACATCCAGACAACTCAGTGTATGGGAGATGGTAAGCCATTGCCACCACGAGGTATGTTAGTCTTTCTTTCATGTGAAGTGTTGTGCTTAATTTACTAGGCATGTGAATGAGGATCATTGGTTGAAGTTCGATAATGGATCATTGGCTCAAAAAGTTATGTTTGTTGCCTTGTTTCACCTTGGTGGTGATCTTTTGTGCCCTAGTCCCGTGTTGTTATCACCCAAGGAAAAGGGGTACTAATGGGGGGCCCTCACAAGGGTAACATTCCGTTCCCCACCATACTTAACACTTTCCATCCTGGAAGTCGTCACAATATACCAAACTTCGGTAATGGGTCATGGTTCATTCTCTCATGAGAAGAAGGGGCTAAAAGCTCAGAGGTTGATGCAACTACTATATATATGTAAAAAATGTCACCTATAAAATCCATAGGCCAGCTTGAGCTCTATCCCCTCTAATGGTAATCGCCCCTTGTCCTGATGCATTGAATGCACACTTATAACAAGACTTCAACCCAGTAAAAAAATGAAAAGAACAAAGCTTGAAACCTGTAAAGGGGACTTGCAAAATAATGAATGGGTACCAAAAGGAAATTAAAGGGTTCAAAATGCAAAAAAGTACCAAAGAAAGGGTACCTCAAGCAACAAGCGCTCCCTCTATAGAGGCACTCATAGAAATGGATCTAATGACACCACAAGCCATGAAGTAAGCCCAACTCATACCACTATCACACTTGCTCTTGAAGGGTTTCTTTTCTTTCAATGTTTCCCTCAAGACCTATCCCTCTACCTGGGTCTTTTATGTCACTATCTTGGTTGGCACACCTCATAGGGTTGGATGAAGGCCCTCCCATATTCAAACTTGCCAACTCACATAAAGTCCTGAAATTGTGTGATGCTTGAAGATGATACTGAGGTGAATTGTTCACATGGATTACATCTTAAGTAACAACTTACTTTGCATGACTCAAGGATTATATCTCTTATGAACATTGGTTTACCTTGTCTTATATTTTATTTTGATTTGGATGGCCCTGACATGGTTCTTTGAGGGACGTCCTGGGCTTTCACCAAGGACGTTGTGCCCTTATTGCAAAAATTTGGTATGTGTGATGCAGAGCAATGAGTCACCCAATAACTTGACACCTTCTAAAATAAGCTCTCACATCTTCAGGACCTTGGACAATGGATGGATGGGCTTGGTTTTGACATATTTGGTCATGATGGCACACATATGTGCTGAAATCCCACAGGCTAGGTAATGTACCCTAGAGCTTATTAATCACTAGATTGAGGACGTTGTAGCAGTTAACAACTAGATACCATGCATAGACGAGATGCAACATCCTCCACCTTAGACTCGGTGCCCTAGACCCTTGACAATGGCATCCATTGGATGGTGACATCACCTTCTAGGGTTTGGTGTCACTTGGTGTACCACTGATGATGGAGCATGACCATGGATGATGAGATGCACCCTTTGCCATGATTTCACTTTAAGATGATGCCACATGGCCTTAGGAGGCCCTCCTTTTCCCTTGAGAGGCTTGACGTCACCACACATGTGGCCTCATGATGGCATTTTTTCATGTTTTATCATTTGTAGAGGTTGTTTGAGGGGTCCCACTTATATTATGGATTGCTTGTCATTTCACTTTATTTTGGGGAAAAATCACTAGGGTTTACCTCATATAAAGAGGCTAGTGCTAAGATTTATTTTCATCATCACATTCCTCACCACTTGGTAGAGGAGAACCTCTCTAAAAGTTCACTATGTTCTCTCTCTTTGGCTCTTTTACTCATGCGCTAGTCTTTTGGAGGGATCTTTGTGGATGGTTTTCTCTCTTGGATGGATATTTTCTACAATTAGGGTTGAATGATCATTCTACTTGGAGGAAGTGAGTAATTTTCTGCAAATTTTTTATTCTTGCTAATGTTAGAGGTGTTAAATTACTATATTGTTGCAAGTTTCTTTGTCTTGTTGAAACCCTAAGAAGGATACATAAGCGTTTATTTCCTTCATAAAGTCTTTATTGTCTAAGTTTGTGAAGCATTCTTTCCTAGGGTTAAAATCCTAAGGCCCAAAAGTGCTTGCACTTCAGGGTTTTAACCCTAGCCTTTGATCCTTGACCTAAGTGGAAGAAAGAGAAGGGAAAAACAATATCTAGTGCCCAAAAGTATTTGCACCCTAGGTACCTTTTTCTTCAAAGTCTAAAACGCAAGGCCCACGAGTGTTTGAACCTTAGGGTTTAGACCTTATCTCTCTTGTTTCATCTAGCTCAATCTTCAAGCTAATGCATTTATGACTCCATGAACCCCTTAGGACAACGACACTAGTCTAGAGGTGTTCTTGTGGTTAAAGTAGCTATTATAATCAACATTTACTCTCTCTCTCTCTCTCAAACACTTTACTAACATTTCTAACCCTAACTCTATTAAACTATCAATATTTATTGTTGTTGTTATAAAAGTTTGCTACAACCACTGAAAACCGCTTTAATTTGTTGCATACACTCATCTACAAGTGGCTTAAACTACTCAGAAAATACTTCTAGCAATTGGATAATGTTATACTTGTTGAATGCTTACTTTTCATGGCGAATTGCTACATTTATGAGTACTTTTATTTGATGTTGTTGCAATTTATTGATTGTTGTCATACAATTGGTTTACTGTTGTAATTTGCAACAACCATAACATTTATTACTTGTCTAGTGTCTAAGAGGTCATTATTGCATTCTATAGCTTGGTAATTGTCTATATTATACTGCAAATTGTTTATTGTCTCGTATAGGTACAACAATTACCTTGTTATCTTCTATCTCTTTCCTAGACCTATACCTAACCAACATGTGACCAAGATAGGGGGCTGTAGGCTTGGACAATCTTGTTATTTGATCCCTTGAGGTCACCATGGAAGTCTCTCTTGTGGTGGACCTCTTCCATCACTAAAACGAGGGAAGTATCTACTTAGGTGACAATGGTAGATTCTTCCATAGTTACACAATATTTGGGATCTTGTAGAGGGATTTGCACAAGTACAAATCTTGTGATAACAAGACCTTCCTTTGATTTGGATTATTTTCGGCACGAAATGAGAGTAGAGATATAACAAAGAAATATACAAAGATATTGCAAGAGAGCCAATAATATAGCAAATATATATCATATATATAACAAGAGGCACATATATACAGTAATACACAATTTCTATCAATGAGGGAAAAGTACAGAACTGTAAAAATACATAGTGAATGAACTCACTAGAATGGTGGCAACTTATCTCTGAGGAGAGATGTGACAGCTATTCTCATTTGCAAGAAGATGATTGTTACAATGAGGCTCCAAAGGCCTTTTTAACATAAAGGAAATCCAAAACCCTAACCCCGGAAGATGAAAAACCAACAATTTTGTGGACCTCGTTTTGGGTAGTTTTGTGTATTAACTTCCCGAGGGTGTAACTTTGGCATACGATCTTTGTTTGGGGCGCATGATAGCTTGTTGGAAAGGTATCGACGAAGAGCTTCATTTTGGGGGTTCAATTAGAGCCTTTGGCTGTCATTGAGATGCTCGATCATGGAAAAACATCATTTAGGCCCTCAAAATAGCCCCGAAAGTTTGGGACCCGAAAACTGCTAAAAATAGTAAGTTGCCAACAAACTATTTTGAGCCAGTTGGAATAGGTGGGTGGGCACCGATATCCACCTGGATCACCCCTCCTGTCCTATTTGGATGTGGATAATGCGAGAACAATACATTTTAGATATTCCTCATTTCTAGGCTAAGGGATTGAGTAAGTGAAACATCATTACATGGCATAGCTTTGGGGGAGTGGGTAAATTAGAGGGTCCTTGATCACTCCAATGACCTCCTAACCTCAAATAGAGCTATAATTAGAGAGTTGCAACCACTCATTAAAGTGGAATAACTACCATAAATGAATGTTTCTCTTCAGGGTCTCATCCATGAAGATTGGCAATGGGCTTATGATAAATCCATCTTCAATTATGAGAGTAGGAAACTATACTCTTCTATGCATATAATTATCTCATATTTTGAAAAAAGGTGGAGCTTCGTAGACAAAAATTCCATTAGATCACTAGATTGAGTAGAATGTGGTCTTATACAAATACAAATTTAGGGTGTTTGGTTGGTTAGTTTTGTACCAAGGGTTACCACCTAAATTCAGAGTTGTTAGAAGTGGATTAACAAAGGAAAAATGCCCCCAACGTGGTAACATCGAGACAAAGAAGCACATATTTTGAGAGTGCCCCTTTGCTAGGAAATGTTGAATGATCTTGCAACCAAACGTTACCATTCTTCTCTATGCAATATTCATGGCTAAATGACATTACTTGGTCCCTACATATCCATTTTTAAGCTATTTTTCTAATCTTTGACACTACATTTTCTCTATATTTTCTTTAAAGATTAAAATATATGTATTTTTAAAAGTAATAAATTTATTCATACTTTTCAAAAACTAACATTTTGACAAATTTTGTTGCTCTATAAAGTAGTAGGTTTGTTCATGCTTTTTATAAATTGATATTTAATAAGTAGGTTTGTTCATGCTTTTAATAAATTGATATTTAATAAGGTAAATAGTCAAACCAAGGTCAAGGGATACACATGACCTTATTTTGGACCTTGTTAATATATAACACTTTCATATTGTGTATTACCATTTCTATTTCTAATGTTTTTTTTTTTAAGTTATTTAATGACTATATTATATTAATACTTGCAAAAATATAATTGTCCACCTACTAGTTTATCACTTGGGAAACCAAACCAACAATAAATTAAAATTAAATGTTGCTTTAGGTTGATTGCCTTGTGTTTATCAAATAATATTTTGTTTTTGACAACTATAAAACAACCAAAAAAAATAGAAGACCATAATGTAAATGGTGCTAGTCTATCTATATAAAGCCTATATAATAAGTATACAAAACTAAATACGAGAGCGTGATAAAATTAAACTGGAGAAGAGGGGACATTGAAGCATGATAAAATTAAACTGGAGAAGAGGGGATGCGTTCACTTGATCATTGAAGTTTAAGCCTTTTCTATTTTTAATGTTAATTTAAATATAAAAAATTAAAAAAATTCACTTGTAATAAAACATAAGGATCTGGTTAGAAATTCCAAAGGGAACAATGCCAAGGCGTTTCGTAGTACTTTTAGTTTAAAATCTTGGCTAAACTTGGCCTACATAAATAACCAAAGCGTTGGTTGTGTGCCTTGGGAACCTTTTCTTCTTATCCCAAAATTAAGAAATATCGGCTAAGGCTTTTCGATAGAGCGACAGACACGGTCGAAGGGAGCAGGCCATGGATTCCGCTACAATTGTTGCCAGATTTTGGAATCCATTCACTGGCGGATATACAGTGGCAAAGACAAGAAGAAGAAGCTTCCCCATCAGTTGTAAACTACCTTTCAAATTTACAGGTATGCTCCATCAATCCATCTCGTACATTCATTCAGTTTTCAGTTTTTGAATAATCGGAACTGATACTGAAACTGGCAAACAATATTAAAAATATATTGTTTTTTCGTCTTACTCAGGTTTCTACCAAAGCGATAGAAGAGGAGTATTATCCACCATAATTCCCAGAGCCAAGGAGACGGAGTTTACATTCCCTCCAGAGTACTATGATGATGTATCTTTCCTTCCCTTACATTGCCCTTGCATAGTAGTGAGATGCTCCAAAATTTTGAAGTAGGTTTACCTCCGTAGACGAGCTATGACGATGGGGGAATCTGGAAGTTGAGGCATGGATCATGGAACCATTGAACTTATAGGATCATTGCCTCGAGGTTAAATACTTCCCATGGTGTGAAACTGAAATGCTTGGGTAAGCAGTCCGTGTTGACCTCCCAAGCCACAGCGAGAACATGGATGCCTGATAAGATCAGAGTTATGTTTAGCTCTGAGTTTTGCGAGTTCAAGCTCAAGCTCAAAATGTTTACTTTAGCTTGGACACTGCTGCCTTATTCTTTGCATTGTTTAATTACAGCATGTTCCCCCCCCTTTGGGTACTTTTTAGTTACAATGTTAAAGCCTTGATTGTGTGTGAATATTCAGCTTTTCAAGTGTCTTTGTTGACCTTTTTAGTCTCCAATGGCAGTCACTTATTCAGTTGAATTGTCTGCCTCCTAATGGGAAGTGTTGTTTGAGTTTGGGTTGGGTTTATAATGGGCGTTTTGACAGTTGAGTACAGTAAACAACTTAGTGTAGATGTTATGACCAATCTCTGGAGTTGTAGGTGTATTTAATGAATCCATTTTTTTATGTGTCCAAGAATAAGCCTGTCCAATAACAACTTTTCTTGTACAGCATGAAAGGATGCGCACATTTAGCCTTTCAACTCAAGAACTACGTTATTGCTCAAATAGACTTGAAATAGAAAATCCGCAATTCCAAGCAAATTCGAACATTGACGTCTGATTTTGTTGGTTCCCTTGGAATTGCGCAAGTAAAGTATGAACTTTGAAGCCGTTGCTAAGGATGTTTCCTATAAGATCTAAATAATTGGGTTGCACCGAATTCCAAGTTATATAAGTCCAAGAGGACATTGAAACTGGCAATAGAAATGGGGCTTCTTTGCAGAATGTTAAATGTCAATCCTTGTTATATAAACAATTTAATATCAACATCAGATCAAAACACTACCTTGCGAATATTGAATGTTAAATAAGAGGATCCGACCTCAATGGATCTGTAATAATTGTAAGATATATTGATAATACCAACTGATCTCCATTGTCTTTGGCATGAAGCGCGCTTGCTTTCGATGGAAAGATTCGGCTAGGGAGGAAACCATCTGAATTATTGCATCTTCCATTATTTTGCAAAATAGTACGATCACATCACCTATTACATTAGAGGGCTAAACACTGACTAGTTTATCCCCCTCTTCCATTGTATTGCAAAATAGTACGATCACATCACCTATTACATTAGAGGGGTAAACACTGACTAGTTTATCCCCCTCTCCCAGCATAGGCAAGCAAAGCCATCATTTCATCCTTAGTCCCCAATTCGAGTTTATCTATATCTTTCTCAAAGAAATCTCACACAGCTGTAATATGAGTTGCTACTTCTGATTTAGTGGTCGATAACTCCCACGAAGGCAGCCTGGAGGAGTCATCATTGAAAGTTGCCTTGCATCCCCTTCACAAAAAATGCAGTCTTGTGAGGTGGATGGTCTGCAATATTTATCCCCCTGCGGTGCCTGTTCATCCCTACAACTCCACATACGACGTCATGGGTTGAATTTCTACCAATGAACTGGGTACCTTGCCGAATGCCGCAATTTGACATTTTGGTCAAGGTAATAAGTGTTGAAATTTATCAAAAATGGTCTTTCAATATGAATTCAGAAATTTCACCTCAACATTGAGGTTCCCTGGATCTATTTTCTATGAACTTTCAGCCTCAGGGCTGTTTCTGAAGTATAAATTACAGCAGTATATGTTTCATTTCTGTCCAACCTAATACACAAGGAGGCCGAAGAAAATAAACACTAAACATATGTACTTCAAGGGAAATATTTTTCCAGCCCTTAGGGCACAATTCCCAACACATAATAGATCTGAAAATTACTTATTACAGCAGATTTATTATAGCCATAAATCTATTCACTTAGCTTCTATGTTTTTGTCAAATCACTTAATAGAATCTGCTCACTGTTATGTAAAATCAGCATGCATAACCAGCTCTAGAAAACACTCAATCATCATGACAACATAAGCTGAAAATCAGACCTGCAACTACACAGTGTTTGGACAGCAAAAAGCTCTTCATATATACATAAGATGAAGTTACAAGTACATACCAATAGCATATCAAAAGCTGGTACAAGTAAGTCTTTCAGGCTTATCACAAGCTAGGACTTTTTCAATGCTCTCCAAACCCTAGCTAGGGCATCCACCATAAATATCAAACCTTAGCCACCAGCTCCTCCTAGCTAGGCATCACTCTCAGCCATAGCTAGTTGCTGCACCAAAGATCCACAACTAGCAAGCTACACACTAACAAGTCCTTTTTGGCACCTACACTCGCATCACACAAGTGTACAAGAGAAAACAAAATAGTCTCCCTCTATCGTCTCCAATCAAGCAATCCAAGTAGTACTATGGTTTCCAATGCCGCAAAACCCTAGTCTTTTTCTATGACAAGAACCACAAGAAGTGCTACCTTTGCTCCTCTAGGGTTTCCCCCAAACCCTAGCTTCCCTTGTCTTCTTAGGGCAAACCTAACCCTAACACATTGCTTGCATCAACACAAGAACCCTAGTGCAGTATGTTGATGATTGCAGCGTCGTGAGACATCCTCCAAGATACGTTCTCCTCTGAGACTGAGTTGAGTCGACCTAAGAGGGAGACAATGTTGGGCATACCCAAGTGATGGGGCATCGTTCTCCTCTGTGTGAGAGTTGAGTCGTCCCCCAGTGGTTGGGGCATCGTTCTCCTCTGGAGAGTTGAGTTGTCCCCCAGTGGTTGGGTGTGTCCATGTGATGGGTGTATTGTTCTCCTCTGTGTGAGAGTTGAGATGATGTGGTACTCTAGATGATTCTGTTGAGTATGACGTCCCTGTGGCTGAGCACAGGTGGACGTATCCCTAGTGGCTGAGCACTAGTGGACGTATGAGATCCTTGCTATATTGTCTAAAAGTAAGATTTAATTGTAACCCTAACTATGTTGTAAAGGGTATAGGTCGGCCCCACCATGTAAAGATAATTAATATTGTAATTATTAATTATATTTATTATATTATTAAGTTGTACAGGTCAGCCCTATTGTGCCAATAGACACATCATTTGATGTGATAAGTTTTGTATAAATAAAGGTGAATCCCCATTGAGGATTACACACTTATCATTGTGTCATCTCATGATTTCAGAAGTTGAGGTCTAAAATTATGAGAACTGTAGCACCCTTTTGTGTGCTAGTTTTGGTGGTGGATGGCGGATCTTCTCTTGCGAATATAGCAAAGGATTGCTGGGTTTTCTTCCCTTGTGTAGAAGGGTTTCCCAGGATATTTCTTGTGTTCTTGTGCATGGTTATTCTTCTTGTGATCTTGGTTTACTGCAGCTAGTTATTGTTGCTGCAATCATTGTGTATGGTTCAAGTAATGCTAAACAAAAAAAGAAATAAACATCATGCTTGAGCCAAAACTTAACATGGTATCAGAGCAGACTTGAAGAAGATCATTGCACATCAAGTTTGAAGGAAGGCCGTGGAGGTTGAGGGCTGATAGAACCTTTGCTGCTRGTATAAGAAAGGGGCCGGACCCCTRTAACAAATTCCAAGCTGGCCACCAGCCCTTTCTTGAAGGAAAATCACAGCTTGGAAAGGCCACTCTAGGTTGCCGCAGAAGGTGCCTAACAGCCCTCTTAGCCACAGACTTAAAATGAAAAATTAAAAACCTCTAGCAGCGTCCGTGGTGTTCCTTTCTGAGGCAACGAAAAATTACAGACCTGTAGCAGATTCCGTCCTAAAAAAGGCAACGAACTTCTGAGGCAGGGAGGCCAAAATTTTTCTGAAGAAATCCTTTTCCTTGCAGGCCGAAATTTCTGTGTAAACCCCTCCTTTTGCAGGCTGAATCTTCGTGTTTTTGTAAGATGGATCTGAGGCAGTTCTGTGGTAGAAAAGGACCGAATTTTTGACAGACATTTTTTTTTTTGCATCTCCACCTGAGGTCACTTCTCAGCTTGTTCTAAGGCAAATCCGTGTGCAGACTTGAGGGTGGTTTTGTGCTGATCTAAGGCCAGATTGTATGTAGAGTTGAGACCGTCCTGAAGCTGTTCGCTGGGACATATCTCTGAAGATATACTTCTTGAATTACAAAGGCGGATTTCTTTTTGGATTAGGGGCAGACCTTGAAGCAAATTACAGTCCGGATTCTTGAGGGAGATCTGAGGCAACCCTGAGGTATTTGAAGGCAGTTAAGGGCGAAAATTTCAGAACATGAAAGAAATTTCTGAAGCTGATTTGAGGCCTGTTCTGAGACAAGTTTAAGGCCTGCTCTAAGGCAAGTTAAGGTTAAAGTCAGAGCTGTTAAGGCCGAGCTACATGCCTGATCTATGGCAACACTGAGTGGAGTTTTATGACATTTTCTGAAGCTGATTTAAAAGACAGTCTTGTGACAGAGTTTAGGCCTGTCCTAAAACTATTTCTGAAAAATGATAAGGCAGAGTTTAAGGTCTGTACTACCTACATGTATGGCCATACTAAGGACAAAATTAAGAGACAAGTGTCCCGATGATTGTGACTATAAATGACTGTTGTAACAACAAGGTAAGGCCACAAGTATTGTGGACAACAACATTCAAAGTCTGTGAGCATTTAAAAAACACAGATTGTGGCCTTGAGAACCATCTCTCTCAAGCACATGACAACTTAAGGTCGAAAGTAATAAAGTCACATATACCAACTTTGTTTCTTGAATACATTCATGCCCAGACTTGTCATGCTTGAGACCTGGGTTATGATATGCATGTTATCTATGCTTAAAGTCTATGGAAGCTACAGAAGTGTTGAATTTTCTCAATGCTAGGCTCAAGCATGAGGTTTATTTCAATTTTAGCATTTACTTGAACCATAAACAAATGCATCTACACCATTAACAATTGCTGCAATAACCAAGATCACAAGAAGAAATACCATGCACAAGAACACAAGAAATATCTTGGGAAAACCCTTCTCAACAAGGGAGAAAAACCCAGCAATCCTTTGCTATATTCTCAAGAGAAAGACCTAGCACACAAAAGGGTGCTCTCCAAAACCAAGAAGATAGCGCCCAAGAGAGGTGCGCACTTCAACCCTAGAATATGTACTTGCTGAAATTTCCAAAATCACATGTGCTGTGTTTCCTCAATGGGGAAATCACCTTTGTTTATACTAGACTGGACACATCAAAAGTGGTGTCTATTGGCACAACAGGGCCAACCTCAATAACTCAGGATATAATTAATAATTACAATATTAATTATCTTTTACATTAATTATCTTTCACTTTATGTTGGGGCC
>ML799603.1:29678-42434 GCA_009831015.1 Picea engelmannii
CCAGTTTTGGTTTCGGTTTACCGGTTTTTAAAACATTGTACCATCTGTACCATCATTACACTAGTTGCATTTATTGGTTGGAAACTACATCAGATGGATGTAAAGACAACCTTTCTCAATGGTTAGATTGAGGAAGAAGTTTACATTAAGCAGCTAGAGGGATTCGTGATACATGACCAAGACAGACTCACTGGATAGCAACGAAGCATGTATTGAGATATCTAAAAGACACAGTTGGATATGGCCTGAGATATGCCTCCGGTGTAGACATGAGATTGCAGGGATATGTCGATGCAGATTGGGTAGGGAGCGCAGTGGACCAGAAGAGCACATCTAGTTGATGTTTTACCTTGGAGTCTGCCATGGTTTCCTGGTGCAACATGAGACATAGCTCTGTGGCTTTGAGTACCGCAGAAGCAGAGTATATAGCGTTGAGTGTGGAAGTCCACGAAGCAGTGTGGCTTCGCAAGCTCCCGATAGATTTATTTGATCATGCGATGGATTCTACCATTATTCATTGTGATAACTAGAGCTGTGTGAAGCTCTCTGAGAATCCTATGTTTCACGATAAATCAAAACACATTGAGATAAAATATCATTATATCAGAGACATGGTGTAGAGGAAAGCAGTACACGTGCAGTGCCTTCCTACACATGAACAGATTGCAGATATCTTCACCAAACCGCTTACCGGGACGAAGTTCGAGTACTTCTGTGAGAGACTTGGCCTGGTGGAGAATGCCTCCCTAGCTGAGAGGGAGTGTTGATGATTGCAACGTCGTGAGACATCCTCCGGGATACGTTCTCCTCTGAGACTGAGTTGAGTCGACCTGAGAAGGAGCCCAGTGTTGGGCATACCCACGTGATGGGGCATCGTTCTCCTCTGTGTGAGAGTTGAGTCGTCCCCCAGTGGTTGGGGCATTGTTCTCCTCTGGAGAGTTGAGTTGTCCCCCAGTGGTTGGGTGTTTCCATGTGATGGGTGTATCGTTCTCCTCTGCATGAGAGTTGAGACGATGTGGTAGTCCAGATGATTCTGTTGAGTATGACATCCCTATGGCTGAGCACAGGTGGACTTATCTCTAGTGGTTGAGCACTAGTGGATGTATGAGATCCTTGCTATATTGTCTAAGAGTAAGATTTAACTGTAACCCTAATTATGTTGTAAAGGGTACAGGTCGGCCCCACCATGTAAAGATAATTAATATTGTAATTATTAATTATATTTATTATATTATTAAGTTGTACAAGTCGGCCCTATTGTGCCAATAGACACATCATTTGATGTGATAAGTTTTGTATAAATAAAGGTGAATCCCCATTGAGGATCACACACTTATCATTGTGTCATCTCATGATTTCAGAAGTTGAGGTCTGAAATTATGAGAACTCCAACACCCTTTTGTGTGCTAGGTTTGGTGGTAGATGGGGGATCTTCTCTTGAGAATACAACAAAGGATTGCTGGGTTTTCTTCCCTTGTGTAGAAGGGTTTCCTAGGATATTTCTTGTGTTCTTGTGCATGGTTATTCTTCTTGTGATCTTGGTTTACTGCAGCTAGTTATTGTTGCTGCAATCATTGTGTATGGTTCAAGTAATGCTAAACAGAAAAAGAAATAAACCTCATGCTTGAGCCAAAACTTAACACAATAGACGAGTGCAAAATACAATGAAGAAGAAGTACAAATGAAATAGACAAGTTCACTTGTCACATCTCTAATACATGAGGGAGGCCAATAATAGTAAAGTGGACAAGGTCCACAAGCAAGCAACCTAACTAATCACTACATAGGTCCATGTGTGAGGCGCTCTAGCTCTAAGGTGACACATGTTAAGCTCTAAGGTAAGCATGTCCATCAACTAAGGGTCTTAAGGTGAGTGCTCCACAAGAAGGGTCCAATGCTCCTCTCTAAAGGTCTCCAATACTCCAACGCTACCTCTAAGCCATGTGCTCCTCTGGGTGCACCACATCTCCATGAACACTCCTCAACCTAAGCATCCTCAAGTCAAGTACAAACCTCTGCATAAGCAACCAAGTGGCCTTGTGCTACCCATGGCTCAATGCCCTCCTCCTAAATACTCGATGCTCCTCCAAATAGATCACCTACCAAGCAAGTGACCAAGCCCTCCATGTGCACCTCATGAAGAATGTCATCATGCCACATAAGTCTCCAACCTCCTAAGGAAGTGCACCACTTAAACATCAAGTCAAGGTATAGCAATTTGTTAGTAAGCTATCTCCAATGTGTATGTCTGTTAAGGTATAACCAAGGATAGTCAACACACCATGCACTCCACATCACGTGAAGCACCACCAAGCATGGTGTAAACACTTTCAAAGTAACCCCAAAAGCTAACAATAATTACCCATATCCATAGGTAGTTGGTCTTGAGTTCTCCTGTGTGTTCTATCCATTCAAGTGTCTTCTATTAATGCCCTCCTCTACACAATGGGAAGACTTTGCTATTGCTCACCCCCAAAAAGTTTGTGCCACTTTGTATCCCCATTGTGCATGTTTCATTGTCTCCTCTTTATAACAAACAACACATATAGCCCAAAAGATAGTCCAATAGAGTGTAGCATGGCTTTAATTTTAACTTTCCAGGTTATTCCAAAAGTGTTTACAACATGCTTGGGGTGCTTCGTGAGATTTGCGGTACATGGTATTTGTTCATCCCTTGGATGGTCCAAGATGGATTGGCACATGAGAGATAATACTCGATGGATTTGCATAGTTGAGATAACTTGTTCAATGGATGCTTGACCTTGGATGGTTGTTGGCTTAATGTTCTTCCCTTAGGCATTGGAGTTCTCTTCACAATTTGGTGAACACCCTTCATTGGGGCCTCTTAAAGGATCCACTTGTTTGGAGAGCGCCTTGTTATCCACCGAGTTGTACTAGCTGGATTTGAAGATGAGCCGCCAGAGACCGAGCAGACGGATGCTCAGAAGTTAGAGTTCACAGATTCAACAGGTCTATTAGACCACCTTTTTTCTGCATTTCCATCCCTTTGGGGCATTATAATAATAAATGAAAGTTGTAAAAGACTATTGGCCACCTAAGACCTGGGCACAAGAATGTACTCTAGAGTGTTTTTTTTCACTTGTTAATTATTTCTTGCCTGTCTTTGTAGGCGATTAATAATTTCTAAGTTTTTTCACTCAAAACTGACTCCAAAGCTGGAGTATGTGCTGGTGGTTAGGCCTTGGCATGGTATAACCAATGTCTAGTGTCTAAATGTATATAATTTATGCTAGGTCATGTCTATTGAGTCATATGGAAATTGCGCTAGGCCCCCATAGGTTTTTTTTAATGTTTTTGTCAAATAAAAAATTTCCCGTAAAACAAACTTTTTTATTGTAAAATCAATAAAATTTAAAAAATATGGCATCAGTCAATATCAAATGCCATGTTTGTGCTCGTTTTCTAAGCCAGAGCACCCCCTAAACTCTTATTCCCCTTTTGTTTAGGCAAAAAAGTGATTTTAATCACTCAAAAATGTATTTTCTCTCAAAAAAGACAAAAGGGGATTTAATTAAGTTTCCTAAAAAATAGGGAAGTCAACAAACATGTTTTTGACATGTCTGGAGTCCTGAGCATAGTTGGCGGTGACTACTCCTAGTGAGGGTGCATCTCTTAGCCTACATGGCAATTGGTGGAGATCCCAAGGTACCACTCGACCTCCCATGAGCTAGTTGGCACATTTGGGGAGGATGGCGTTAATCCCAAGAGGGGAATTCGCACTCCCACTCCACTCACCTCACTTCCACTCCACTCCATCTCCCACTCACTCCACTTCATCTCCACTCCATCTCCCATCACCCCACATCAATCTCACTTCCACTCTACTCATCCCTACTTCACTAGATGCRCCACTCCCCCTCTCCCATGTGCATTGCCTTGGATTTGTCACCTGAAACTCAATAAAAGAAGGTCGACCCCTCTCCTCTTGTGTCAGTTGGAGCTTGGGGATTCGATGCTTGTGTTGTAATCATTGTAATACTTTTGCATATTGGAATAAAGAAGACTTTGGAGGTCAAAGTGGTGGATTGTCAAGTGTGTGGATGCATGTAACCATGAGGTGATATTGTTTCATCATTTTTGCTTTATATTGTGGTTTAAATTGGCCTTGTAGAAGTATTATTGCTTACTTGGACAGGAATACTAAACTTGTTTGATTAGCAATCCTATTTGTTTAAACTTTATCTATTATAGAGATTTTGAATGCACCTTTTGTTTTGCTTAACCAATTGTGTATTGAAGTCTTTATTGTAGGTGGCACCTTTTTTCTAACCCTCTATTTTGCAAGGATTTGAAGTGATTGATGCTCTACTTGGAGATTAGGAGGATCTAGGTTGATGCTTCTATTCTTTCAAGTCATTTGAAGAAGATCCCTCCACATTTCACCACAAAAGGACCCCATCGCCCAAAGACATTCCAAGCACAAGCTTGCATTTCTCTCTCTCTCTCTCTCTCTCTCTCTCTCTCACCCTTCTAATTTCAACTTCTTAAGTTACTTGTTATTTACATGCATGCACTTAAGTCTACTTTCTAAAGCTAAAACTTTGAATCTTTTATGCATGCAGTTAAGTCTAATTTCTAAAGCTAAAACTTTGAATCTTTTATGCATGCATTAAATTTCTGGATCTGAAATTTATGTTTATCCAATAGATTTAGATCGAGTATTGTAAAATGATCCCTTTTCGTTAAATAATTTTCTGATTTTTCAAAGGGTGAAATTGAGTCATTTTCTTTGGTTTATTTGTTAGATCTAACAATTTAAAGTGCCTAAATACTTGCTGTCCTAACAACAAGCAAATTTTCTGCAATAAAGTTTGTTAGTTCTTAGTTTCTAGTTTCTTGCTCAAATTTTCAAGCAATTTTTGACTAATCTCCTAAGCTGTCCTAAGCCATTTGGGGCACCTTTTGGAGTTTTCTCTTTGCTGTTTTTTCAGGTTGTTGGACAGCCAAAGATAAACTCTTTCCAACTTGGACAAGTTTCGGGCAGCCAAGCAATCAAGAGTCCTCTAAACCCTCTAGAAAGCCAAATAAAGTTGTCTTTTATTTAGAATAAAATTGTCTTTGAAAAAACTTGTTAAATCCCTCTTTTGTTTTACATTTTATTTCATTTTCTGCCACTAATAACAAATTCTCTTTGCTGTCCTAGCAGGTCCATCAGAGTACAAGAGTGATTTCCTCTTCTTTCTTGGAGTCCAAGCTGAAGATCCATCACCCAAGTCAAACCCTTTGAAGATCCAAGGCTCAAAGAGTCTTTCTTTTTGTATTTAGTTTCTTTAGATTATCGATCCGTCTCTATAAGGATCCAAAGCCAAAAAAAAGAAAGTAGTGTAGAAGGCATAATAAAGTTTGCGAGCCACAAAGCTCGTTTTTCTTTGTTTCCCCTGCCCCTGGGGGGAAACAGGTGTTTGTCTCTTTTTTGCTTCGAGGTTGTTTCTCGTGTTTTTTGTTTATTTTTTAGTTTCAAAGTTGCATAAAAAAGATAAAATTAATTCACATCATTAAATTGAAGTTCTGAAATCAATCACAAAGCTTTAGTTTAGTTTTGCTTTCATAGAATACTAGTTGTTAGCTTAGTTCAATTTTTGTTGCAATTATTGGAATAAACCCAAGTTGCTCAACTGTGTATGCAATCCCACTGCTACTTTCGGGTGGCTTTGGAGACCCAGAAACGGATCTGAGCAACGCATGCTAGTTTAATTAGGGAAATCTTCTTACTGTGCTATTCATCTAAGACCTCTGCATCTGGGTGGAGTGTGTTAAGTCAGGGGGGATTCTATCCTCTTTTTGGACCTACGACACACCCAGTCGACACGTCTATAAGATTGCCGAATAGCAAGCAAGGAGGCCAAATACACTTTTTTCACACAAAGAGTGGGGACCCCGACTTCAATCCCCACTTCATGGATTCAAAGACTGGCTAAAACTCCCAAATTCCTTAATAAAATTCTCAAGATAAAATAAACGCGACATTTTCATCACATCACATTTTACTTTCTGGCACTGGTCTACTTTTCATCTATTTTTGTCAATTTATCTTTATTTCAAATGGTTCAAGTTATTTCCCTTTGAAGCATGTGGTGAATGAATAATATTTGATGAGTTTTTCATAGGGTGTATCCTTTTGAATCATTTATGCTGCTATTTTAAATCTTGTGATTTCAAAATAAACTCCTAGAATAACTTTGCTTTTCATAGATTAAAAACCTTAGATTCTTTTCATAGGGACTACCCCCCTTGGCTTCGCTAGGAGTTGGCCTAGATGGAGGAGTCGAGGATCAGGTGACAACACCTTGACTCGAGACTTGCCCCCAAGGACACACTAAGTGGATTGAAGATCTCTTCCACGATAGCCCAAGTGTGTATAAGGCGACAACATGCCCAACATGGGATGAGGAGTGTTGTGCAACTTGGAGGACTGCATTAGGGCCTAGTTGGCATATGGCAGCTTGGATTCCAGTTTGGAGGATTGGAGATGGCTTGGGGACGCATGGGGCTTCAATAGTATTCTTGTAGGGTCAATTGACTTAGTGGAGTACATTGTTTAGGAGGATCGATGGAGTTCATGGAGGCTTGTGATGGGGAGGCATGGACTTGCCTTACGTAGCTACATCAACTTGGAGCATGGCACATGTACTTTAGAGTGTAGCATCTCACTTGTGCTGGCCTACAAGTGCTCATTTTAGGTTGCTTGTAAAGGCTGAGGCCCACATTATATTGCTGGCCTCCCTTAACTCTAATATAAATAGAGGAAGGAGAGAGTTTTTCCATTCATGTTCATTCCATAGTTTTTAAAATCGGTCCGAGTCAAATCAACTTGGTCAACTCAGCCGAGTTGATTGCTGACTGATTTGACTCAACTATTTAATTGGTTCGGTGGCCGGTTTGGTACCGAACCGACCGAGTCAAAGAATGATTCGATCGGTTTGGTAGACCCTACTCGGTCGAGTCCATACCTACTTGGCCGAGTAGGTACAAGACCCCACCCGTGTGGATTCTTGGTTAAAACAATCAATTTTTTTAATAAAAAACAAAAAACCTAATATCTAAACCTTCATAAAATCCTCACTAACTTCAATCTAGGTACTTCCCATAAAGGGTATGCTGCTGATATCAATTATGACCTCTCAAACACTGGACCCTGCCTCAACTAAGTGCTTCACAGCTATAATCATTGAGTGTCATTGAATTTGTCCTATAGGAAACTCGCTAAAAATGACTCCTACAATAGTCTTTTCCCACATATCTTACTGCTAAATGACGATAGCCTCAGTCCTTTCCCACATATCTTATTGTTTAATGACAATGCCCTCGAATCTGCTTGTGTAAAAAATGATCTGGGTGCTATCTCATAAGAGAAACGTGCTGCCAATTGCTGGTTAGATTAAAAAACCTGTTGGTATAATACCCTTAAAATCAACATGCTGGTTTCTGAAGTAGTTTATTACTTGAACAGACCCAAAATCAGACTTTTGAGATAATTTCCACAAAGGCTGCATACTTCTGAGATGATCCCATTTCTAGCAGTGGTGATGAGTTTGATGATTGATCATGTTGATCAATGATATGTAGTAGACCAGTAGCTTGTACTTGTAGCATGTTTTATGGACTTTAGAGGCCATTTAGAGCTTCACTAATTATGTATTTTGTTGCTGATATGTATTGCACTTAGTGCCATTTTGATATATACAACCTTACATGGTATATAGATGAACAAACTTTTCATATATTGTCTCCAATGGTTTGGAATCTTTAAATAATATTTTTCATTAAAATTTAATTATTTAATGTATTTTTTAGTGAACTGAGTCACTGAAATCAGATCGGTCCGAGTCAATCCAAGTCCAAGTCGAAGTTCGAATTGATAGGTGACCAAGTTGAAGTCTGAGTTTAAAAACATTGGTTCATTCACTCACTTGTATTCACTCTTGTGATGAGATGTGACCGAGAGAAGAGTGTGTACTAGTCTTTCTCTGTCTTTAGAGTCTTCATATGTGCTAGATCTCTCTCTCTTGAGTTGCTAGGTTTTCTTAGTCTTCTTGGAGTATCTTGGAGGTCTAGGGTTAGGTTTATTCCTTGGAKATTGGAGATTAGGGTTTTGTGATAAAACCCTAGGGTGGAATTGTGGAGAAGAGGAGAGGTCGTCTTGCCTTGGAAGATGTGTTGGAGTGATTTTCGCATATTGGATCTTCTTGGTTGCTAGGGTTTTRTTGATTTTCCCTAGCTAGGTTTGAAGAGTTKGGAGGATTTGTGCGAGCCTTGAGAGAAGGCTATGGTATGTACAGGTACTTCATCTCGATCATATTAATGAATTAATGATTTTAGGTTTCTGTGGTGAGAATTGTTAATAGAATTGCTCGAAAATTCCACAGTCGTCATTTTGTTTGTCAACATTTCGGATCTCTAGTTGGATCCATCGTCAGGACAAATAGTCGAGTAAGTGAAGATGGAGACCAAGCATATAAATATGAAAAAGTAGAGACCAGGAACCCTRGGGAAGAAGAATAAAACATGATTGTCTCTGCAATTTTTCAGGAACGCAAGGTMAGTTGCTCTTCTTTGCAATTTGATCCTTAGTTTCTCTAGAAGATGTATATCATTACAAACTCCCCCTCCGTACATGGACGTAATTACTGATTTTAGGTTTATGTGGTGAGAGTTGTTAATAGAATYGCTCGGAAAGTCCACCGTTGTCATTTTGATTGTCAACGTTTCAGATCTCTAGTTGGATCCATCGTCAGGACAAATAGTCGAGTAAGTGAAGAGGGACACCAAGGATATAAATATGAAAAAGCAGAGACCAGGAACCCTAGGGAAGAAGAATAAAATGTGATTGTCTCTGCCATTTTTCAGGAACGCAAGGTTGACCGCTCTTCTTTGCAATTTGATCCTTAGTTTCTCCAGAAGACGGATATCATTATAGACTTCCCCTCTGTATAGGGATGTGATTACTGATTTTAGGTTTATGCGGTGAGAGTTGTTAATAAAATCGCTCGGAAAGTCCACAATCATCATTTTGATTGTCGATGTTTTGGATCTCTAGCTGGATCCATCGTCAAGACAAATAGTCGAGTAAGTGAAGAGGGAGACCAAGTATATACATATGAAAAAGCAGAGACCAAGAACCCTAGGGAAGAAGAATAAAACGTGATTGTCTCTGCAATTTTTCAGGAACGCAAGGCCAACTGCTCTTCTTTGCAATTTGATCCTCAGTTTCTCCAGAAGATGAAGTTTCCAGTTGTCCAAAACTTGTGCAATTTCCAGATTTGATTTTCAGCCTATATATGTTCTTTATGCATAGGTCTTGCTGATTAGACATAAGTAAAAGGACAATTGTTAAGTTATTTGACTTCTAAGTGAAGAATATAAGGGGCTGATTTTACTTCTGTCATACCGCTGTTGTACTGTTATTTCTGTTGTAAATAGATTTGGTTATTAGCTGATAAGTTGCCCTAAAAGGGCTGAAACTTATCCCTTTGGTTTGATATCTTTTCTCCTTGAATTGCTTGGAAGTTTGGGCTGTTTGTAAGTGAAACATTGTACTCTTTCCGTTGTTGTTATGTACCTTGTTTTACAGCAGCTCTAAGGCTAAAAATTCACAAGGCTAAGATCCAAGAAACCTTCTAGGTTGAAGGTGAAATTTCTATTTTGCATTGAATTTTGAATTCCGAGAAATTTCCACATTTACTACCAAGATATGATTTATTGTCTTCTAACCAAGCAACCTAAGCTTGAAGGTTACTTTATTGTTCTAGATGAATTGTCATCTTTTGATCCATCTATCCTCAATATCTTGAATTTCCCATCTTCTATTGAGCCTTTTTGCTATTTGGGTCGGTTACCCCCTCACTTCTAGGGTAACTAGAGGAGATTTTTTCTCCATGATCCACATTACAGACAATAGTTCCGATGATGACATTCCGGATTCTCCTCAGAGAGTGGCCCACAGATGCCTTCCATTACATGCTCAATTCACTAACATCAGATGACATGGTGCATTACACATTTGAGGTAGATTGTTTTGACACCTCGTATCGAGTGATAATGTCAATACTTGGGGCATGAAAATGGTGGTCATGGGTTGAATTGGTTAATGAATCATGATGCTTTGAATTTATACTTTTTTCCTTGTCTCACCTTGGTGGTCATCATCATCTTCTAATCAAGTGTTGTCACTTTTGGGCAAAGTTGTACTACAGAGGGGCCTTAATGGGGGTAACATGTCCATATCCCTTACCATGAATAATATATTCCATCTATGACCTATCTGTTGTCCTTTCTTTTGGGCTGGTTGTTACATGTATCCCAAAAAGGTCTGTGCTTCATAATCCCATGAGAAGAAGGGGCTTGAATGCCTGAGGTTGATGCAACTTTATAAAACAAATGATATAGAAAGAGAAAAAGCTCTAATTCAAAATACGGGGAAAAGAAACAAACATGAAAAGCAGAGTATTAAAAACCAAGAGACAAAGAAGCATGAGCTCTACCCCCTCGCTAAGAGGCCATTGCCCCAAGGCCTATGTAATGAATGCATATCTTACAAAAGGACTTAGCAAATCAAATGTCAAAAGCCAAAAAAGGTTAAAGCTATAAAGAAAAAGGCAAATAGGGGTTTGGAAAGACATAGTGCTGAGGAAAGGGTACCCTATTGCCTAAGCGCTCTCTCTACAAAGGCACTCACGAGGATGACTATTATACATGGCCTTGCATGTCAATAACATCCACTCCATGAAGTAAACCTCAATCCATAACACATACCATTGCACATTCTCCTTGATGGGTTCTTTGGGACATACTTCTTGGCTTGGGTACTTGCACACCTAATAGGGGGTAATAATGATCCTCCCATACCTAGACTTGGAAAATTGTATAACTTTGTAAGCTAGTGTGAAGTTTGAAGAGGATAATTTATGAGATCTATCTAATGGATTTTGTATTGACATGACTCACTTTATATGTTGTGTTTGGATTGTGTACCTGTTGTCGCCCTAATGCACACTTGCAGACGTGAGCCAAGTCCCGCTCACTTAGTGTGCCCTCGGAGACACAATGTCTAAGTTCTTTCCCACACTGTCACCTTGACAAGAACTTCTTCCGTCTAGGCTTACTCCTAGGGAAGCCAAGGGGGGTTGTCCCTAATTACTAAGTTAATTTTAATTACAATGTCTAGGAGTTAGTTTCAATTGATTATAGGCCAAGGGGAAAACTAGCCTAGAATGACAAGCAGCAATGCAAGTGCAAACCTACTTCTAAATGTCAAGCAGCCCTTTCCCTAAGTCAACTAAGGACTAGTGCCTAAGGTTGGGCAATGGGGTCAACTATGTGTAAGGGTGGTTCGTTATAATAAGCTTACAATTAAATCAACTACCCAAACCCCAAGAAAAGGATTACTTACAAGATTATACAATGTTACAAAGTTTACAAGATAGACAAATCAAATACAAGATATACAAAAGGGATTATCAAATCACACCCTAGGGCCAAGCATGCCCCAAGTGGCACTTACTCCACTTGGACTGCCTTCACTGGCATCTAACCATAAAAGCACTCAAGGGTCAAATAAGTGATGCTTCCCCAAGTGGGATACTCTATCACTTATTGATCCACACCACAACAATGATAATTGATTAAATAGATGTTCATTGAAACATAAACCAATAATCACAACACCATAAAAGATAGAACATTTTAGTTGCAAGTATGAGATATAGCAATGAAATTATCACATGTAAATGTTATCTATCAATACATCTACTATCCCCAAAACATGTACAAGTGTGATCTATGCAACTAGTGTTCTTTCTTAAAGGTTTTATTTCCCCAACCCCCTAACTAGATGTGTGTCTTAATCCCTAATTCCACCAAATAACTGCCCGGTGCTCAAGATACTGGGCTTTTACCCCCAGCCTAGCTTCCAAGGTCAGCCCGTCGCCACTGCAAGTAAGAAGTAGTCAGAGGGAGGATCTCCCCAACGAAATCATGGGACGGTCCCCCGCCACGTCCCCCAAAGACTGGCCCTCTTACCCGTTTTAGATGATGGAAAAAGAAGATTATGACCCCTAAAATGTTGCTAAGTATTGTTAGGACCTCCGGGCGGGTATTTAAAGTGTGTTGGGTTGATTTTATAGAGTTTTAGGCACTTTTATTTTACTTGTTTAGCGTATGGCCGTGAGTAAGAGTGACTGAAACGAGTGCTTGAAAGAGAATGCTTATACCATCACCATCACATAAAGAAATATAGCAATATGTAAGCAAATGTCTAAACCATCAATGTATCATTACATGTAAGAACTTGTAAGATATTACCATGAACCATTAAGCATGTAATGAAACTTGAAGAGCAGTGAAAGATAAACTTGAAAGCACTTAGATGTTTTAAACCATAAGCAAGTGAACGGATGATGTAAATGTGTGTGGTGATAGCTTAGAAGATAGATAAATTATATCATAAGCATGAGCATTAAACCATCACATTTAAAGCATAGAGAACATATCACAAGGTATCAAATGATAAACAGCTAAATTTTAAGCTTATGATAGATTAAACCATGACCATTGCATCCATAAACATCAAAGACAAATTTATGAGATAAGGTTGGGCCGTGAGCTAGGCTAGGCCGTGAGCATCATCCAAGTGTGTGATGAGTGCAATGTACCATAAGCATGTAACACAATCAAATCACAACTTGTAATGTAAAATGAGCTAAGAACCAAATGAGGACGTGAGCACTTATTGTGTGT
>ML799603.1:46491-66942 GCA_009831015.1 Picea engelmannii
GTTATAACAGCCTTCTAGGGCAAAACGTCTGGGGTTTTTATGGCTGTTTACTCTTTAATTTTTTGAATTGGTTTGTAATTAAAACCCCAATTTTAGCTCATCTTTTAGCCCTCTTATTTATTGAATTATTGCATGTTAAAGGGCTATTTATTTTCTGCTGTAATAAATTGTTCTACTGCTGTAATTTTATTTCTGTTTAAACAATTCCACAATAGCTTTAGACTTTTTCTTTATTTCTAGTGTTTTAGGATCCTATTAAGCCTATACTTGACTTGGAAAACCTATCAATTTGACTTAGACCCTCTTAACTTTAAATTTGAAAATTGTCTTGTCATACCACCTCATTAATACTTTGCCTATCCTTTCATTGGTGGTAGTTTGAGTAGTCAACCCAAGGGGTCTTAGACTTGATTGTGTCTTGCCTAGGGATTCTTGGAGGTTACTAGGGAAGCCTCCCTTGTGTTGGATACTATTCCTTCACTAAAAATAAGGAATTTGTTGCGTAGGTGAAAGTGGTAACATTTTCCATATTCCACTAGTCTGCCTTGTGAAGGCGTTACACTTGGTGTTAGATTGTTTGGTAACGTGGTGTTTGGTCTAATCTTCTCGTATAGTATTTTAGTGTTATAGCAAAAGAAAGGCTTGTCATAGCTCCAATGCTAGTCTTTCCATATAGGTCCTTGGGCATCTAATTGCATCTTGAATAAATTGCTTTCAAGTATTGTGCTGCATAACCTCAAATATGTATCTTGTCAGGAATTGAGAATTGATGGACCTGATTCAATAATTAATGTAATATCCCAATTTTTACTCCTAGAATTATTTGTAATTAAATACTTATATACTTTGCATGGTTATTTTATAACTCTGCTACATTGATTCCACGAGATAGATATACCATGGTACGGTGAATATGTAAGTTTCTATTTTGCAGTTAATAAAGAAGAAGATCGAGATCAGTTGAGCTTGAGCGCCTATAGGGGCTATCATACCACAAGAATGTTAATTTTTTCTTAACTTAGCACTCGACCATTAATTCTGAGCAAAACACATTTACTGGATAATAGTACAGCTAGGTTATTAATGATAAATTCAATGGAAGCATTAAACAAAAACCAAACACATTTGCACACGTGATCTCGGGTAAATACCTCTAGAAAAACCCTTGCGGGAAAACCATATCTGCGATGATTTTATTGCTATAAAATCAGGGCTCCCGTCCTGGGATAATGACCCTTCAGAGGAAATACAAATCAACAAATAGCCAAGCCCTACAAATCTCAAGATCAGTCCTTCGATCTTGCTAGTTGGCTGCTATATCCCTTGTTGCCCCTTTGCATCCTTTCCTCGGCCCCTGCCCATGCACACCTGAATGTTTACTCACTCTTTGTGTACCATCATTATGTCTCCTCCTCTCACTTAGGCTGCCTTTTATAATCTTGAGATTTGACCAAATCAATCACTAACCAAAACCCGAGATCTTCAAAGTGATCAAAGGTTGAGATCTAATCTCACCTTCACTTTTAGATCCAATGGCTAGGACCTAATTTAAGTCACTCAAGTTACTAATGCCAAAGTCTTAGGCATTTAACTTACTTTATCTCCATTAATTCTAAAAGGTCATTCACTTTAATTACTCACTTAACTAAGGTGAATTCCTTGAGTCCTGAGAGGCATTAGACGACTTCCACGTGCTAGACATAAGACAACGTTGAAGTACTTGTCCGATGCTACAAACATTGACACTCCCTCTTAGCGAGAAAGGTACTTTCACCACCTGAAAGTGGCTCTGTCTCCGCTATCAGATCTGCTACCATGGTTGCTCTCCAATCCACCTGATTGGCTGCTCCCTCTGAAACAAAAGCTATCCCTTCCATTTCACTTGGACCCGTCTTTGAAGACTTGCTTCCTATGCTCCTAAAAGCCTCCTGCTTCTGAGCATCCTGCATGGTCATCTCATACCATGACTCCTCCTTGATAGACTTGGAAGGATGCTCCTTCCCCCTAAACCTGAAGGCTGACTCCCTCTGAGCATCTCAACCTTCAGAGCTACCTGCTCCTTGTTCTCTGCCACTCTCATTGATAGATCTGTCATCCCCCGATCTCTGGATGAAACTCCTTCTTCACCCATCTAAGATCCCTTTGAGTCACAGTTCTTCGTGACCCAAGCACTTGAGCAAAAGTTCTTCTTTGCTCCAAAGCGATGTGATGACTCAAGCAAACTTGAGGCTGGCCACTGCCATCTGCCTCCTTAGTTGGTTGCCCGAACCTTTGTCTGTTGCTCGGGCTCCCTGCCCATTGCCCGGACCTGTTGCCCGGTGACTTCTGCAGCTGCCCGACTATTTTCTGGGTCTGCCCGAGGATGCCTAGGGCTGTCTGTTCGCTACCTGAGGTTGGTCTGCCCACTGCCCAACGATTGTCTCGGCCTCTTTGTGCTGTTGGGTGGCTCCTACAGTCTTCCCTGTGGTGGCCTGACTGGCGACTGAGCTCGTGTTGGTTGGCGGCTGTGCCACGCTGGCACCGCACCGACCCTTGCCTTTTCTCTTGCACCCGCGTGACTGCTTTCTGGCTAGTCGACTCCCTGCCGCCCCCCCGCACTCTGTTTGCTGGTTCTACAACATAGCGGTTGCCTCCCGCAACCCTCACGCATTGGCTCGATTGCGCCCCCCGAATGCACTTGCGCCCGTGCGCTCCTCTGTAATATCCCTAATTCTGCAGATCAAAATATATGCCTCTACTGATGATTGCTTTTAACATGCGTGGTGATTTTGCATGTGATTACAGTTGTTTAACAATATATAAGCAAGTACGTAAAAGATAAAGACACAAAACAACTGCAACAATGTATTATGAAAATGATTGGGTACAATGTCGCATGCGGCTAAGTAAAATAAATCTCTCGGCTAGATCAAAGATAAAGGATCTTAGTCGGAATACAATAAGCAAATTGAAATAACGATACCCAGAAATAGAAGAAGGCCGTTGGATCAATGGATGAGCTATAGGATTTGTTGCATGCTACGACAACTCATACGACAACTGTTGCAAAACTGGAAAGTTCGCTTTGGTGGCTCAACTCCTTGGATTTGCCTGGAATCTGTCTCAAACAATGTGCCCTGACCTCATGCACACTCTCTGTGTTTGTCCAAATGAAGATCGTCCCTCTGCAAATCTGTACGGACCCCGGATGGATCCCCCTGGGGGAATGCGCCCCAACTGCTGCCAACAACTGTGCCCTAGAGATTCCACTGTCGGAATCCGACTGTAATAGTCTCAAACTGAGCGCCCTAGGCTCCTCTGTAATGGGTTGGAAGGGTTTCTCTGGATTTGATCTGGTGATCTCTCAGGAACCCTAAATGTATCCTCCCCAATTATCGCACCCTCATTGGCTGACTGATGCACCCAAGATGATTTCTGCGTTGGAATTTGACGAGAAACCAGTCAATAGATGCGCCTTGCCTTCCTCTCAATTGGATCAGAAGGGAATCACTGGATTCTCCCTGGCTGGGACAAGTCGAATCTCTAAGTCTCCTCAGAAGCTACGCCCTCACTCTGAATAAGTGCGCCCTTGCTGCTGCAACCTATGTAACTACTGCTAAAGATTGATGGAAGATCTGTATGATCTCCCTGACGACTAGGGTGTGTCTCACAACACCGAAATCAACCTCTGGGTGTATTCCTCCTGGATCCACAAAGTCATTGATTCGCCTGAACCTGTGAAGTCGCCTCAGAGCTCACTCTCAAATCATAAAATCTACATAATGAGGATTTAGGTCGCTTTTCTCCTCATATACCTTTCCAAAACCCTAATTCTGCGTTGACTTATAAATTTAGCTCCCTCACTTATGTGCCCTTCTATTTTTAGCTCAAAATCACTTAAAGGCGCTTTTACCCACTTTTCACTTAATGTCACTTTCAAATTATAACATTCTTTAGTAAAGTAACATCAAGTGACGTTGTTTTCCCCTGAATTTCTCTGTCTATAGTCTAACGGGTATGTTTAGACTACTAAGCCCTCCTCTCTGGAGCTCCTACTCGGAAAGGGACATTACAGTCCTCCCTTCCCGAGATTGCTTGTCCTCAAGCAATACCAATCCAGGGTGCTGCAAAACCTTCTCACTCTCCCAAGTAGCATGCTCCATTGGAAGCCCTCTCCATCTGATCAAACACTCCCTGATGACCCTGCTCCTCAATCTCTGCTCTCAGAACTCTAGAACCTCCTCCGGAACCAACTCTAGCTTGCCCTCCTCATCCAAAGGTGGAAGCTCCTCGGAAGTGCTAATGAATTGTCCCACGGCTTTCTTGAGACAAGAAACGTGGAACACATTATGAATCCGACTCCCATCTGGAAGCTCTAACTCGTAGGCAACTTCGCCTACCCTGCATATGATCCTGTAAGGCCCATAGAACTGGGCTTGAGCTTTTACGCTCCACTCTTCTTCAGAGATGACTGCCTGTAAGGTTGTAGCCTCAGGAATACCAAATCCCCAACCTCGAAGCTATGCTCTATCCTGTGTCTGTCTACACTCACCTTCTGTCGATTCTGTGCTGTCTGTAGATTCTTTTTGAGTACTTTGAGAATCTCCTGACTCTCTACGATCCAGTCTTTGGCTTTGGGAGCTTGACAATCTCTGAAAACCAAGTCAATCAAAGTGGGAGCATCATACCCATATAATGCTTGGAAGGGGGTCATGCCGATGGACATGTGGAAGGTGGTGTTGTAGCAGTGCTCTCCTAGATGTAGCCACGTCACCCATGCTCTCTGTTGTCCGCTCACATAGTTCTCAAGTAACCCTCAACCCACTTGTTGACTATCTTTGTCTGTCCATCAGTCTGAGGGTGGTAATCGGTGCTAGGTGTCAACTCTATCCCCACCAATCTGAATAACTCCCTCCAAAACGTGCCGATAAACCGACTGTCCCTGTCACTTACGATGTTCTGTGGCAACCCATGAAGTTTGAAAACCTCTCTAAAGAATAGATCTGCCACCTGTACTGTGCTGTAGTCTGTCAGAATAGCATAGAAATGTGCAAACTTGGTCAATCTGTCGACCACCACATAGATACAATCCTTGCCTTGCACCTTGGGTAGGCCTGTAATGAAGTCCATGAAGATGCTTTCCCATTTCTACTCTGGAATGGGAAGTGGCTGAAGTAACCCTGCTGGAAGAGTCTGCTTTGACTTGTTCTACTAACAAGTCACACACTCACTGATATGTCTCATCGCATCCTGTTTGAGACCCTTCCAAGATAATCTCTCTCTGACTTGCCTGTAGGTTTTGAAAAACCCTTGATGGCCTGCTAGTGGGGAGTCATGTACTGCAGCCAAAATCTTCTTCCTCGATCCTGGCACTAGATAGACTCGGTCTTTGTAGAAGATGATGTCGTCATTGACTCTGTACATGTCGTCCTATACCTGTACATCCAAAATCTAACAAGCGAACTTGTTCTTGGAATATTCCACTAACAAGTGGGATTTCCAATTTGTTGAAATCTCCATTAGAGAACAAGCTGTTGGTCTCCTAAACAGTGCATCCACCACAATGTTCTTCTTACCCTTGACACATTCTTTGTCAAAATCAAAGGCCTAGACCTTTGTCACCCACTTCTGCTGATGTTCACTAAGATCCTTCTGCTCAAGGAAATACTTCAAGTTGTTATGGTCGGTCTTGACCACAAATTTGCTGCCCACAAAGTAGTGTCTGAATTTGGTCAAGTCATGCATGATTGCAAGGATTTCCTTGTCATAGATCAAGTACAGCCTCTTAGGCTGACTGGGCTTCCTGCTCTCAAACACAATGGCGTGTCCCCCCTGCATCAACACTGCTCCGATACCCTCTCTTGATGCATCACAGTCCAATACAAACGATAGCATGAAGTCTGGTAATGCTAATACTGGGCATGTGCCCATGACTTCCTTCATGTGATCAAATGCTTTCTGTGACTTGTCGGTCCAGATGAAGGGCCCCTGTCTGGTGAGATCGGTGAGTGGTGCCCCCAACTGTGAAAAACCTCTCACAAACCTCTTGTAATAGCTGCATAGCCCATATAAACTCCTCAACTCTGTCACGTTCTTGGGCGTTGGCCAATCCAAAATGGCCCTGATCTTCTCTTGGTGCACCTGTACCCCTTGTGCGTTGATAATGTGGCCCAAATAAAACAGCTCTGTCATGCCAAACTCACACTTTGATTCCTTGGCATATAGTGACTGGGACTGCATGATGCTGAGTACCTCATCCAAGTGCCTCAGGTGCTTCTGCCATGTCTTGCTGTAGACCAAGATGTTGTCGAAGAATACCAATATTGATTTCCTCAAGCGATCCCTGAAAATATGGTTCATGCAAGACTGAAATGTAGCTGGTGCATTGGTTAGCCCAAATGGCATAATCAGAAACTCAAAATGACCAAAGTGGCATCGAAATGCCGTCTTCTCTATGTCCTGCTCTCGAATGCGGATCTGACGATATCCAGAGTGTAGATCAATCTTAGAGAAGAAAACTGTCCCATGCAGTTCGTCCATCAACTCATCAATGCGTGGGATAGGATACCGTTTTTTGATGGTTTTCTTGTTCAAAGCCTGATAGTCTATACACATCCTCATGGTACCATCCTTCTTCAGGACTAAGACAACTGAAGAAGCGAATGGGCTACTGCTCGGTCTGATGTGTCCCATCGCTAGCAATTCCTTGATTTCTTTCTCTATCTCATCCTTGAACCTCCGAGGATGACGATAGGGTGCCGTAATCATGGGTTTAGCACCCTCCTCCAACTCAATGGTATGCTCAAACCCTGTCAGGTGGTCTCCCTAGTGGAATCGAACCAAAAACCTGCTGATACCGTCCCAACAAAGTCTTGATCTTTGTCTGATACTGCTACTGACCATTTGAATCCTTCCGTGTGGTGATCAAGCACTCTGCTGCATAAGCTACTTCCCCATGCTTGAAGATTCTCTCCATCCTCTTGGCCGAAATTGTCCTGGGTGCTCTTGTCGACATGCCCCTTAGCACAATCCTCTTCCCCTCATTGTCTCTGAACCCCATCTCAAGGGTTTGGTAGTTGGTCGTGATATTTCCTAAGGTGATCAACCACTGGACTCCCAACACCACATCTATGTCAGATAGGTCAACTACATAAAATGTGTCTCTCACGGTGTAGTTACCTAGCTTTACCTCCAAGTCTGGGACTCTGTCCATACACTCCATTGTGGCCATCTGCTACTGCAACATCAAACCCCTCAAACTCCTCTGTCTGAAGTGCTCGCCTCGATACCAATGAAGCATCAATGAAGTTGTGGGTGGCCCCACCATCTATCAAGGCAATTGCCCACTGTCCCTGAATAGTCCCTCTGATCTGGAGGGTGTCATACCTGGGAATACCAGAAAGGGTCGCTATGACTCCTCCCTTTGCTCGTGCTCGTTTGTTAGCCTTCTCACGAGGTTATGGTACTACCGGTGTCGGTGGTCTCCGTGGAGGCTGCTCCTCCGCCTGTGATGGCTCCTCCTCCGAGCTAGTGGATCCACTGTCTTGTTCCCCCTCATCACTGTCCACACTGTCTACTGCCACCTCAATATAATGGATCTCTCCTTGCCCATGCACTTGTGGCCGGGGACCCAAGGGTCCTTGCAGGTGAAGCAAAGCTTCTTCTTCATAAGCTCTCGCCTCGTCTCATCATCCAACTTCTCCTTGCCCTTCCATTCTCTCTGGAATGGCTTCCTGTCTCTGTCCTTCTGTGGCACAAAGGGTTTGGAGAAAATCTTAGTTTTTGGCACTGAGTTTGCTATATCTCTAGTGCGTAGGATGGCATCCTGTAATGTGTGAGGCCTGTAGGCCTTTACCCATCCTCTCAAGGGTTCTGTGAGCCCCTTTGTGAAAAGCATGACCAACCTGGGATCTGAAATATCTGTCACCGCCACAGCTATCCTCTGGAACTCTGTGATGAATACCTCTGGTGTGTCAGTTTGCCTCAACTGAGCTAAGTCCCTGAAATGGATCTCTGGATCCCTCCTGTCAAACCTGTCCATGATCCTCTCTGTGAACTCCCTGTAAGAAGTGATGTGACTGTGACCCAACATCACCAGTCGATGATGCCACCACTCATGTGCCTCATCCTCCAAATGTAGGGTAGCGAAATTGATGGCCTCAGTCTTTGTCATTTGGTTGAGCTTGTAGTACGTGTCCAGTTTTTGTACCCAAGCTATGGCAGTGCATTTGGATGACTCGTTGAAAGAAGGTATAGTGAGTTTACCAACTTTTCGGATGAAGTCTATGTTATGCCCCTGCTGCTGCTGCTGTCCTCCCCTTTGAGTATCTTTGGGATGGTTCCTGAGCCTGAGTCCACAATACTCGACTAGGGTCATGTCCCGATGGAAATCTGGTCCCAATGCTGGATACTCTCTCCTATACTCGATAATATCCTCTACCTGTGTGGGCTGCCTCTGTGCTATCGGTTGCTGTGCTGCTGTTGGGGGTGCCCTCTGGAAGCTGGGGAATAATGGCCTAGGAATCTTACTCGAAGAAGTGTATGTGTGAGTAGGTGAATGGGGTTTGCTATCTGCCCCTGAGTTCCCCTGCGCTGCATGTGGGGCTTATGTGCCCGGTGTGCTCCCTGTAGCCAACTTGTCGGCCATATGTGCCAAGGACTGAGTCATGGGCTGCTGACTGATCACCAGATTGCTAATAACCTGCATGAAAGCTGCATTTGGGTCCATGGGTGCTTTGCCACCGCCTTCTGGCCTCTCAAACTTGTCTCCCATCATCCTCTCTACCTCATGCTCTGCCCCTCTCTCTGCTTCCTTATGCGCCTCTTCCTCTTCCTCTGAACTAGGAGGAAAGGGGGGATAATCTGGCCTAGGTCTCCTCTCCCTGCGTCTGTTGTAAGTGACATATTCGTCACCTACATGCTCACGACCCTCTGGGTTCTCTGACGAACTCATCGACTTTAGTCACAGGTTGGCAGGACTAAAGCTTTGATACCACTGTAATATCCCTAATTCCGCAGATCAGAATATATGCCTCTACTGATGATTATTTGCTACCGGAACTAATACACTTTGGGTTTCTGGATGCGTTTAGTGATTGGTTTTAACATGCTTGGTGATTTTGCATGTGATTACAGTTGTTTAACAGTATATAAGCAAGTATGCAAAAGATAAAGACACAAAACAACTGCAACAATGTATTATGAAAATGACTGGGTACAATGGCGCATGCGGCTAAGTAAAATAAATCTCTCGGCTAGATCAGAGACAAAGGATCTTAGCCAAAATACAATAAGCAAACTGAAACAATGATACCCGGAAATAGAAGAAGGTTGCTGGATCAATGGATGAGCTGTAGGATTTGCTGCATGCTATGACAACTCATATGACAACTGCTGCAAACCTGGAAAGTTCGCCTCGGTGGCTAAACTCCTTGGATCTGCCTGAAATCTGTCTCAAACAATGCGCACTGACCTCATGCACACTCTCTGTGTCTGTCCAATTGAAGATCGATCCTCTGCAAATCTGTACGGACCCTAGATGGATCCCCCTAGGGGAATGCGTCCGGACTGCTGCCAACAACTACACCCTAGAGATTCTATCGTCGGAATCCGACTGTAATAGTCTCAAATTGAGCGCCCTAGTCTCCTCTGTAATGGGTCAAAAGGGTTTCCCTGGATCTAATTTGGTGATCTCTTGGGAACCCTAAATGTATCCTCCCCAATTGCCGCACCCTCACTGGCTGACTGATGCGCCCAAGATGATTTCTCTTTTCAGAATCTGACGAGAAACTAGTGAATAGATGTGCCTTGCCTTCCTCTCAAYTGGTCGGAAGGGAATCACTGGATTCTCCCTGGCTGGGACGAGTTGAATCTCAAAGTCTCCTTAGATGCTGTGCCCTCACCTTGAATAAATGCGCCCTTGCTGCTGCAACCTGTGTAATTGCTGCTAAAGATCGATGGAAGATCRGTATGATCTCCCCGGTGACTAGGGTGTGTCTCTCAACACCAAAATCAACCTCTGGGTGTATTCCTCCTGGAATCCACAAAGTCACTGATTCGCCTAAACCTGTGAAGTCGCCTCAGAGCTCACTCTCAAATCATAAAATCTACTTAATGAGGATTTAGGTCGCTTTTCTCCTCATATACCTTTCCAAAACCCTAATTCTCCGTTGACTTCTAAATTTAGCTCCCTCACTTATGCGCTCTTCTATTTTTAGCTCAAAATCACTTAAAGGCGCTTTTACCCACTTTTCACTTAATGTCACTTTCAAATTATAACATTCTCTAGTAAAGTAACATCAAGTGACACTGTTTTCCCCTGAATTTCTCTGGCTATAATCTAACGGGGATGTTTAGACTACTAAGCCCTCCTCTCTAGAGCTCCTATTCGGAAAGGGACATTATAGTCCCAGCCAGTCCTACTACGTTGCTCCATGACCTATGCTCAGCTTCTCTACTGCCGTCCACTATGCTAGAGGTTGCACGTCTGCTGCAGGCTCAACAACCTCAGCCTGTGCGGGTTCGCTCTCCTGCCACAGTTTCACATAGCCCACGATCTTCGCTCACGAGCCTGCGACCACTCTCCCAGCTCACGCGGTCCCTTCGCCTGAGTCCGATCAGTACGGTTGTACGACGTATGTCCTGTATGTTTTCCTTTTTTTTATTATTACCCTTAAGCAGACCCGAGACAAATAAAAAATTTTCCCGCTTCAAAAAACTTGATCAGTGCAAAACCCGACTTCCTCCTCAAAGTCCAAGATTTAATACCATGTTAAATTTTTCTTAACCTAGCACCTGACCATTAATTCCGAGCAAAACACATTTACCAAATAATAGTACAACTAGGTTATTAACAATAAATGGAAACCAAACACATTTGCACACGTGATCTCGGGTAAATTCCCCTAGAAAAACCCTTGCGGGAAAACCAGATCTGTGATGATGTAATTGCTATAAAATCAGGGCTTCCATCCTGGGATGATGGCCCTTTAGAGGAAATACAAATCAACAAATAGCCAAGCCTTACAAACCTCAAGATTAGTCCTTCGATCTTGCTGGTTGGCTGCTATATCCCTTGATGTCCTTTTGCACCCTTTCCTCGACCCTTGCCCCTGCACATTTGAATGTTTACTTACTTTTTGTGTACCATTACTATGTCTCCTCCTCTCACTTAGGCTGCCTTTTATAGTCCCGAGATTTGATCAAATCAATCACTAACCAAAACCCTAGATCTCCAAAGTGATCAAAGGCTGAGATCTAATCACACCTTCACTTTTAGATCCAATGGCTAGGACTTAATTTAAGTCACTTAAGTTACTAATGCCAAAAACTTAGGCATTTAACTTAATTAATCTCCATTAATTCTAAAAAGTCATTCACTTTAATTATTCACTTAACTAAGGTGAATTCCCTAAGTCTTGAGAGGCATTAGATGACTACCACGTGCTAGATACAAGCCAACATGGAATTATCTGTCTGATGCTACAAACATCAACAAAGAGGGGAAAGGCGAGGGGGTCTAAGGGGGGTTTATGCCTAAATCATCTACCTTATGTTATTTTGAACTCTCACCTATTTTCAAATTTGAATTTCAAAGTAAAAAGGAGTTAAGAGGAGTGGAGGAAACAAATTCCTCAATCTAAGCCACAACTCCTAAAATTTAGCAATTTGTGTCCCCTACATTTTTGGAACTAGGAAGAAAAGTTGAGTTTGAAATCTTTTACCATCATGCATGAGGGAAATTCGAATGGGGAGAGGAGAGTTGTGAGAAAAGGAAGTGGAAAAAAGTTTTGAGGGGTTAGACATTGGAAAAAGGGAGCCAAGCCCATGATAGACCAACCAACCATGAATGTAAGCTTGTAACCTTGAGAAAAAGCGGGGAACTCTGCTGAAACTTGAGATAACAGCCTGGACCTTCTATGCACACACTGAATAGCAGGAGGAGTAGTTTTGAGGTACTGGACAGATATGTGGGTGCCTTAGTGCCGCTCTGTCATCAAGGAATCGACAGAAGAAATTCATTGGTTTGAGTCTGAATTTCAGAGTTAATTATCCTGCTTCGCCCTGGTGGTATCATAGCCCGGCTAGGGGGTGGCGTTGGCTGTGGATTTGCCTACGGTTGGGTGGAAAACGCTCGCTCAACTAGTTGTTGGTCTCCAATTTGGGAACAGATAAGTCTATCTCTGCTTGTGCATTTGGATTATAAACTCGCTTGGTAATTAGAATATCTCTGCTCTGTGTATAAATTTGTATATATCTGCTGTGAGTGTAAATTCGTGGAGTTCTGCTCTGCGTGTAGAATTGAAGCGCCAAAATTAAAAATCCCTGTAAAACCCTGCCTTTCACCTCTGCTTTAGCTACCAAACCGATGAATTGAAGGGTGTAATGACCCTCTTGATTTGCTGATCACTGTATCCATTTCTCTGTTATCTAAGGGTTTGTGTTGCTGTCTGAACTGCAGAACAGAGGTAAATATCTCATTCTGGCAACCTTCCTTCCTGATAACGCTTGGATGCTTCTTGGTTTCTCTCACTATATGGAAGCAAATCGACCAAACATAAGCCCAAACGACCTCCTCTGAAGGGCTAACGTTAGCTCTATTTATCACTGTTTAAGGGCCATTTTTACTGTCAAAAATCTGCAGGCTTGAGGATAAAATGTTGTGGTGTTAGATTGCTTGTTGGAGCAACGTTTGATATGATTTTGCTCTGTTCTTTCTCTGACAATGCATCAATGTTTTAAAGGGACTCAGCGACCTCATGATTTTGCAAAACGTTGCCTCTTCCCATCATTTTTTTCAGGGTTCATTTGACTGTCCAAGACTGCAGAGGATAAGGTACATATGTGATGATGACATGATCCATCTTTTGGCAACAATTTGGTATCATTTTTTTTCCATATATTTCTTGGACACAAATGGGTGTTAAATAATGCCCAACGATCCTATTCGATGCTTGATCGTTCTCTCTTCTTTGCCACTGTTCAAAGGGTTTTGTTCACTACCACAGGGGAAATAATGTCATGTTAGCTTTTGCAACACCTTGATACATTTCTGCTCTAAATATCCATAAGAACAATCTGATCTTTGAGATAGACCAGCGATCCCCTTTGAAATCAAAGCATTATCACTTTTCTGGTCGCATTGTGAGGGTTATACACTGTTTATAAACTGCAGGGTTTTGATTTCATTTGGCACTAATAATATACGATTGAACACCTGAGTGATCGGTCATCCTTATGATCAGCACGTCACTGTTCTTTTGACTTCACATTGATTCTATTTCTTGATTCAAATCTGAGATAAGCATACATGGTGTACTGTTTTAACTCTCTGGTTCAAAGAATCTGAGATAAGCATACACGGTGTACTGTTTTAAATCTCTGGTTCAAAGAGCAGCCATGATATCATTGTAATTTGGTTTATTCAATGGCAATTTTTCATGGTTTAGGCACTAGACTTGAGTGATAAACACATAAGATTTATTTCTGTATAAAATCTGGGTTTGACAAAGTGAATAGGCTGCTGTAGGTTTCAAACCAGACTTTAGGGGTGGAGTAGTTTTGATAGATTGGCCCAAAATGTAACTGGTGCTCTTGAATCTTGATTAAATGTCAATCCTATACCCTCATACATGATAGAATCCGAAGGAAACATTTCAATCCTGCCAATCCTGAAATTGTGAAAAAGAAACTGTTCACTCTACTGTAGCATGCACTGTAAATTCCAGTTTCAAATATATTTGCATGAATAGCTGAGATTTGATATAATTCATCATGCCGGTCCCCTTTTTTTTCTTCTACCCTTATGTACTAATATGCTATTATTCTGACGGCCGAATGGAGTATACTCTCTATTCATTTCATTTATCTATTCTAAAACTGGATATTGGGCCATTTCTAGCAGTTTGGATATATCTGCTTGACCTTTCTTTTTGAACTAAAATTACCGGAGTTTTGGATTCTGTGAAATGTTATGCTCTAGCGTGTGATTTACCTATATCCCAGCAAGTTGTTGCACATTTCATTAAAATACAGTCAATACATTATACTCTGAATACTTAAGATGCCAGATTGACAAGAGCTACAAAATTAGAAGCTTATGATTTGTCATCTCATTACATTTTTTTTTTCCTCAGGCATTAAATGGCAATCAATGCTTGTTCCACTGAACTATGCAAAATGATTTATTACAATTAAGTGCTCAATGTAGATGTAGCTGTGTGTATTTGGTTGCCATGTGCATTAATTCCCAGACTAGCACTCTATATACACTTTGTGAGGTCTTGTACACATTGTGAGGTCTTGTGACTTGGAAACTTTGCTTTTTAGAAATGAATTTGTTTTCCTCATCGAGTCTTGTCAGTGGGACATTTTATGACAAACTAAATGTTGTTGAGGATCTTATGTATTTCCACTGTATCTGACAACTACGGCATAATAAAATGATACTATGACATATATTTTTAATGTGATGGAAGTACAATGCTTAGTTTTTGGATGTGAAAAGTTTAGTGCTTTCTGAATATATTGTGAGACTGATGGTATATTTTCTGTCAGCAAGTGTTGTATATTTGCATTTGGTAAAACAATTCAGGTTTAGGAAATGGTTTTGTGTCCATTCACATACCTAGTTAGTCAGCAATTTGAAATTTGTTCTCAAACTGGGTGCCTCTCAATGGCTTGTGTAGAGCATACAAAGTCTCAGGACTCAGGATGTTGTAAGAGTTCTTTTCCAAATGTAACTTAGAGAGTAGTTAGTTGGTTAAATAGGCCTTAGATGTGCAGAATTTGTTTGAGCACTATGAATAGTCATGTGATGTGGCTACTGAAGGAGTGTGGGAGTGCAGGTATAACTTATTATATTAAAAAAATAAATAATCCGATGACAGATTTAAACAGAGTGGTAATTATTGGCATCATGTAACTAGATGCAAGCAGTATTTTTTGTATTTTAATTATGGGGATATTACAATTAAATACTTCAAGTCACTCCATTAGTGTGAGAAATGGTCTCACAAATTTCCTTGAGCATGTAACCTTGATCTAGATCCCATGAGTACATCCAGGGACTACCAAATCTAGAGATAATCTAAGGTTATGGTAGAAGTTGTTAGGTGCCGGTTGCTCTAGCTAACTAGGTGCAACTAGCTGAAATCAGAAAACACGCACATAAAAAAGTTGCATAAGTTCCATCAGACAACAAAATGCTTGGAAACAATAGGTTCTTTTAATAAAATGAAAGAATACAAAGAATCTACGAGGAGAGGTGTCGAAACTTGAAAGATCGCAAATAGTTGTGCAACAGAATCCAAATGTCAAAATTGCTTCTTCTCTGTTGTTGGTAGAGAATCTAATGCCTATTTATAGAAAGCCTAGAAGATTCTAGAAGTATAGACATTTGGAAACAATTCTACCCAAAACCATGTGGAGATAATTATGTTTGGAATCGTGTGGATAGGAAAGATCTTCTAGAAAGATCTAGAAAGTTCCCCGCCAGTTTTGTGTTGCATATTTGGATATAACTGTGCCACATTGGATTGTGCATGGCAGATCATGTCTAATTGTGCTGCCATGTGTCAGGGATGCGTGCTTCACATGGTTGAGTGTGTAGGTCTAATGTTGCTTGGATGCTTCGTAGCCTTGGCTCATTGTTGGCACTGACATTGAATTTTGGTCGCTGATTTGGGGTCTTTGGCATTAGCATTGCAAGAACACGATATAGGGTATTGGCGCTTAAGCAGAATTTTAGAGTTGCGCTTGAGCTTGCACTTTGGATGCTGCTCGGATTAGTTCCCCCCTTCCTCTTGGCCAACAATGGTCCCCATTGCATGTCCCCATTACATTTGGTTTGCTTTAGCTTGTAGATGAGAAAATTTCAACTAACTTGAAGGTGAACCATTTGGATTGTGTGGGGTATTCTCCTACCTTGATGACTTTGAATAGTGAAATAGCCTTGTTGTGCGCAAGATCTTATCTGTGTGTGTGTGTGCTAAATTTTGGATCAATATTTCTTGGTTGCTTTTGTTGCACAGTAGACAGCTCCAACAAAGGTGTGCTATGTGGTTATAGTAGATCCACATTAATCATTTGATGCAAACCCAAGTAAGGTGGTATGTTCAACTCAAATGCATTGTTGCCAACTTGTTTGAGAACATTATAGAGTCCATAACAAAAAGGTCTAAGCCTACAATGAGGGCCTTTGAACCTTTCCTTCTAGATGTGAAGCTAGACTTGGTTACTGATCTGAAAGTTGTGAGGAATGCGATGCTTATCGTGTCTAAGATTGTATTTGGTGCTTGTTTGTCTCTGAATGTCATGAAGTTGGCCTTGGATATTCTGAATTTGTTCTAGGAACATGCATGTTTTGTTAATTTCTTTCTGTGTTGATGCTGAAATTGCATTCTTGCAGTGATAGGCACAATGTGGGCTACGTGATTGGCATTGCTGGTTGGAATCCTAGGCAAACCTTGAAGGGGTTGCAATTGATAGAATTGTGTTGGGCTCTGTTGTAACTGTGTTGAATGTAGATGAGTGAATTGTCCCATGCGCATTGATGATGATTACTGTACATGTGTACAATATGCTTACTTCTCTGATGGACTACTTCTGTCTGTCCATTAGTCTAGGGATGGAATGTTGTCGACATGTCAAGTCTGGTGTTCATCATACTTCAATGGGATACCTAGAACATATTGAGGAACTTATAGTCTCTATTAGAGATGATTGAGTATGGGAGTCCAAAATGAATCCATACATGCACGTAGAAAAAATGAGCAATGTTTGGCACTGCTCCCATCTTGAGACATGGTGCTAAGATAGCCATCATGGAGAACCAATCCACTACCACGAAGACATTGTCATGTTGGTGCTTTGTGGTGGGAAGTTCTATTTGGAAGTCCATAGAGATTGACTCGCAGGGCCTATTAGGATTTGGTATAGAGTGAGGATCAACCTTGTTTCTTATTATCCAGTTTGGCAATGGTGCAGGCAACACATTAACAAATGTGCTGTTTCATTTCTTGCCTCATATTTGGCTAGAAGAAATATTTTTGTAGCACTGCTAGGGTCTTTTGCACACCAAGATGACCCGCTGTCTTGGAGAAATGGGCATCCCAAATTAGTTTTTGGTGCTATTCACCTCGAGGAACACAAAGTTGTAAGTTGTTGCACAATTAATAGTCTACAACGCTGTCAAGATCAGGCTTCAAAAAGTTGGTGTTACAAATGCTGCATACAAGCTTTGTGGTAGAGATGAAATGGTTGAGCATGTCTTCAGGACATGCCCGTATGCCAAGATTTTGTGGGCATGGTTTTAGGCTGAATTTAACTATTTTTTCACCTCCCTCCTTTCTTGGAAAGGGGCTCTCCTTGGGGACACTTGGATGATTAGGGAGAACTGTATATTTTTATGGTGCACAGTTCGCCGTTCTGTTACCTGTTATTTGATTGCTATGGAAATATAGGTGTAATGCTACTTCCATGAGGAACCATCCCCTCTCAGCTTAGGTTAATCGAGGCCTTTTAACCAGGAATTGGCTTTTCTTGTAAAAATGAATTCAGTTTTTTCCATAAAGATGTTGAGTCTACCTATTGGGGTAGAATGCTTGTGTTTCTGTTTTTTAGAAATGGAATTTCCTTATAATTCTGTTATGCCATTCAGTACTGTTATTGTACTATCTGGTCCACTGTTACTAGGGTTCTTGCACCTGGACTATGGTATATTCGAAGCTAGGTATTTGAACTTGAGTACTTGAGATGCGCCCTTTACCCAATCTGCAGTTTCACTGAACCCTCGCTGGTGCTAATTCACAGGAGATTTACCACAATGACTGTAAAATCATAATATATAAACCTTTTATAGTATGTTGTTGTGGTTTGTTCCCAAACTAGGATTTTTCCCAACTTTCCTTATATTTTTCTTATCTAGGATTTTAGCTTTTGTCAATTTAGTGCTGCACTTTTGCCTGCATTGTTGAACCCGACTTCAAAATTTTTTGCACCTGTAGACATCCTTGCTTCTGCACCCACGGACCTTGGTGACTCTGATCTTGTCAGATATGTTCTTGATGCATGATACCTTAGTTATAATTGCATTGCAGGTAAATTGCTAAAGAAGTTCTAAGCAGAAAAAAACCTTTAGAAGATATGGATAAGATGCCAAAACAATAGTTTTAGTAGCATCTTCCACTAGCAAATGGTTTATTGTTTATTTAGATCCCTGATAATGTAATGCATTTGAGATTTTCTATGGCTGATTGGTACTTTTGAAATGTTAGTGAGATGCACATATATCTGACATGTTGGAGGGGCTGCCACAGGAATGGCAGGCAAAGCAGCGTAAGAAAACAAAGGAGTTAAGAAGACAACGGAAGGAAGAAGAAGCCGAGGAGGAGAAAAAAAGGGAAGAGTATCGAGAAATTGGCTCTCGTTTTAGGGGATACCCTGAAAAAGAAGTTAAGAATGCAAAGCTCCTGGTTTCAAGCTTCATAAAATCAGGCGAAGATGTTGAAGAGGTATGCACATTTATATAATAGATAACTGTTGAAGCATCTCCAGATGACATGAGAAAGGGTCTGAATTACATAGAATGCATACATTTTAAGCAACATCTACTCCCAGTGGTTCCCAACATCATGTCTATATTTAAGGTGCACAGCACCAATGATTAATGCCTGGATTGCATTTGTTGCTATGTCCTGAGTTATTTTGATCGCTGACACTTCTTTAATTATGTGCTTCTCTGCTATTTCATTCTAGTATCCTAAGTTGGCTTGCCATTCAACAGTCCATATCTTTCTCCTAGATTATCAAGTTTTTAGCAGGCCTGTTGTTAAAATATGTTTTGAAGTTGATTCTTATTTATGGGACCCACTTTTTTTTCTTTGTATTTTCTCTTGAAAATGGTAATTCTAGTGATTGAAAACTTTACCCTCATACAACATCAAAACTTCTTCCTGAATTTGGTAGAGACATGGGGATAAGCACACCTTGCATTAAGGGATCACTTCATGATTAACATCCTAAACCACCAATCAATTGGATCTATATAAACAAACCAAGTAATCCAACATGTGGTAATTCCACAACAAAAGGAACAAAAAAAGAGGGGCTTAGTCTAGTGTCCAAAGTCAAAGTGACATAGTACAAACTTAACTTTTAAGCCCTTAATACATAGACAACATTCCTGGAATAAACAAAGAATCATTTCAACTATCCATGAGAGCTCAGGGTTGCCACAGTAGCTCTAACAATGATTGTGCCCCAATTACCTTCTTTATTTGGATTTTCTCCCCATCTGGGAGGGGTGGGTCATTCTCCTATGTTCTATTTCTAGCACTTTGCTCATCATAGGAGATTGCTTTTGCTTCGGTAGGACTCCCCTTAGGATGATGACAATGTTGGTTCTTTGAGGCTTCTTTGCTCCTCCAATTCATTGGCGTTTCTATTGATCACCTCCCCCCTTTCAAGGATTCTCTTGATGCACCTGGTCACTTCCTGCCCCCCAAACAGGACCTACAAATGGTACATTCAGGTCACTGGGATTGTCTCTCCCATGGACCTTGCTCCTAATACGGATTTCTATTTTGAGCATTTCAAGTATTTGAGGGATGATATTATTATCAGGCCCGAGTATACTCAGAAGCATTGGATGCACAACCTCAGGATTCCTTTAGGCTAGTTCAAAGTTTGTTTGCATCGACTCTGGGTTGGGATAGACCACCACATTCCAAGTTTTGAGAGGATCTATCAGGTTTGTCACCTATAGGGCATCAAGTTAGAGGACAACCTTATCTTCTGATACCTGGTGTACTATGAGATCAAGGGGAGCTTCCATTACCTCTATGGAGAGTTAGGAGGATCCCCTTTCTTCGAGTACTGTTATGTATATAAAAATAAATATTATTCATAAATATATATGCCTAAACTAGAGAATTTAGGATATTAATATGATTAAAAGGTGTATCACATAAAGACGTAGCTTTACATGAAAGATCGCCTTGAGGCCTATAAATACCAAGCTCACTCATCATTATAAATCGCCATCTCTCATTTTTTATTCCATATAATATTTTAATTCATATGGATTCTTTTATGTTATTAACTTATTTCATTTATTTTGGATATTCAGCTTATGAACCAATTTGTTCATGTCATATTCAAGAAATGAACTTTGTTCATTTCAATTGGTATCAGAGCCATGTCTGATCATAGCCTTTGGCCACACATTTTACTAGACCCTTGGTCAAAAATTTGTTGCCCTTGGCAACATATCTGTCAGCTTCTGGCCATACCCAAATGTTAAAATTAAGAGCTTGATTCAATACTGTAAGTTTCTTTTACTCATGACTGTACTTTTAACTTCGATTCTTAATGCATAATCAAAACTGAACAGTAAAAACCATAGAGAATAACCAGCATGCATTTTCACACCATACGTACCCTGGGGAAACCCTATACAGGGAGAAAAACCCC